>CM022298.1:68686910-68978033 GCA_011799875.1 Thinopyrum elongatum
GTTTCGTATCCTCAAGACGCTCTACCGAAGGTGGTCTGTACTTTTTTTTACACCTTTTTATCTTTTTTTACCACATTCTTCAGTGCATAAGATGATTAGTTTGGTAGACATTCGTCCCTGAACGCCGTCTATGTTCTTGTTTATTCTTTTCATCATCTTCTTCATTTTCATGTCGACTGTGCGAAATTAGTTTATAGGATCCAATTAGTATAGTAGTAAACATTACGTCGTACACGTAGTACGCACTGGAAGAGAATTGGCGCTACTTCAAGTATCATTTCTTTCTGTGCAGAATTAGGTTTGGACCGCGGAACACATCAACATACAGCAACGATGATCTATAATTTCCATCAGAATTTAACACGGCAAGTAGTCCTACCACTAACAGTTACATTCACCTAGGTGCCAACTATAGCCAAACTACCACAGAGTGACCATCATACGATACAGATCCCCCGATGCGCCCGCACAAGATCCGACTCTGAACAACAACTAGAAGAGGGTAAAAAATTGGGAAATCTACTCCACTGCGGGGAGTGGGGTGGGTAGAATACAACCTTGAGAGGGTTCGAGGAGAGCGTTCCCCCCCACCTCCGTCGGCATCTCCGTGTCGAGGAGGTCGATCATGAGCTTCGCCGCGGCCGATTATCAAACAACCTGACAGGGGTGCGGATCGAAAAGGGGGAGAGAAGAGAATGCTCTGTATTTCTCTCGCGCGGCTCGCTCGGCGCCCCTATGCCTCAGCGCTTGCTCTTTTTCTTTTTTCTTTTTGAGTGGCAGCATCTTGTTTTTTTTCACCCATAAAATAAAATCCCATGGTTGAAGGCCTGATGCTGAACTAGTGGCTGGGGCATTCTGGTGTGCCTACTAACTATCTTTTTTGTGCGAAATACGCAAAGATTGCGTGTCTTTCCGTTCCTCCTTATGAAGAGTTGGAGGAAGCAGCAGATTGTTTGATACAATGCATGCCACAAACGCAAAGGGTTATGGTGACCCGAGCATGGAGAAGGGGATGCTCGACCCCAACAAAACTAAAGCCCTCGTCTCAAGGAATGATGGGAGCCCATCTCTGCACCGTCCTTCCCCCACGCTGGGCCTGATCCTGATGTCCTTTGGCAGCGTGATCCGAGGATGTCCGTCTCCCATGACGATGTCATGCATTCCGGTGGCACAACCAGATGCACCAGGGGCCGTGAGCATGATCAGGGGAGAGAGCCCGTGTCTATGGTCGTGGGGCCTCATGTGGCAGGAAGAGGCCCACCACAAAAAACAAAACAACCGACAGAACTGGCGTCGGTTGTTTGCGATCGTAGCTATGGAGCGGCACCAGTATAGCATGTCATGGCAACTGTCGAGATCAACAGGCAGGCGTGAGGATATGGAGAAGGTCCTCCAGCACCTTGTCCACAAAAATTCCCCTACCCGTTGCGAGGGAGGCCACGTCGGGCTTAGACTTCGGCAGTCATCATCGTCTGTGCTGGAAGGGAGCCGGTAATATCTTGATGCGGAGGGGCGCCAACGTTTTCCATGTATAACCGCCAGTGCGTGTCCATAATCGTTCCGTTGAAAGATCCATGAGCAGGACATTGGCCTGTAGCACTCAGAATCTGTCCACGTCAAGGTAATGGTATCCGGAGCCTCAATAGCTGGATGTAGCGGACCGCCGCCTGAGCTCACGTATTGGACAATCGGCAAGCCCGGCCAAGGCCCGCCATGGATGCCGCGCACCCAGGCGCGTCTTGAGGCCACTGGCGCATAGTGGCGTTCGCGCCAACCGCTCCTTGGGCACCATGCAAGATCAATGGCGCAAGTTCTACTATGGACTTGCCGGGGCGGCATGAGCCAGGAAGATTTTCCATAATCTCAAGTTTTTCCGTCGCCCGATTCCAATAGGTGAGGCCCGCTGAGATCTCGCGGCCCGGCGTGGGCCGGTAGATGAAGATGGCCCCAAGCGCGCAGGGGTCGGTACCTGTACTAGCGCCAGCGCCCCCCCATGGAAAGAGCAATCCTGCTCGTGTAGGTCCTGAAACACCCAAGCCGACCAGGAAGTAGGCCGGCAGACCTTGGCACATTTGACAACGACATTGGCCTCCTCCTTTCCGCCTTGCGGCCCGCCCAAAGGAAGGCCGCGAATGCTCCTGTTGACCTTACGAGAGGATCGTTTTTTGTTAATGATGAATTCGTCATGAGATGTGGGTGGGCATCGCGCAAAACGTGGATGACGACAGCGAGCTTGTCACCGAGGAAAAGCAAGAATCAACGCCAAGTGGGGAGGCTTATTGCCCGAGCTTGCCACCAAGGTAAGCAGGTCAGCATGCGTCCTTTTCGAATGGACAGTGAAGCCCATTACCGGAATGGGAAATTGTGCCTAATCCTGCCTACGCAGTTATTAGCGTGTTTTTATACAATCCAAAACAGGTCCAAATTAGCGCCAGTTTTCCTCTTCTAACAGACTTGCGAAACGAGGCATGAAATCGGCATTGCAACAGTCCAAATAATATCCCAATTCACAAATATTTTTTTAAATCACGAACATTTTGTGTAATACACAACCTTTTTCAAATATCATGAACATTACTTATCATGGACATTTTTTGGCTCATGACTTTTTCAAATTCTCATTTTTTGAATTTTGGAACCTATTTTGAACTCCTACTTAATTTAAATAATAAAAAAACGAAAGAAAAACAAAACAAACAAAATTAGGGGCACCCCGCCGCCGCTCATAGGCGGCCAATGGACACGCGAGGGGTTGTTGCGCTGCGTCTCCCCCAGCACGCCACGCGCTTATAGAAGCTCCCAGTCTCCTCCCCACGTTATTCTATTATTTAATTGCTGATGCAGGCAGATTCATTCGGAAAATACGGGCGCACTTACATTTATCGTGGCCGGACTTTAGTAGTACCGCAACAATCAAGGCCGATCGTGGAAGATGTAACATAATACAACTAAAATCGAATGGGAGACTAAACAATCCTTTTTTGGGGGTGAGGGTACAGAGACCTAAGCATTGCCTCCCATATTTTTGGATGGCCACAATTAGATACTCCATCCGTTCCTAAATCTAAAATCTTTTTTAAAGATTAACAATATGGACTACATACGGAGCAAAATAGTGAATCTACCACTCTAACCTATGTCTATATACATCCGAATGACCCTATTCATAATTTGAATCTTATAAAGACTTATATTTAGGAACCTAGGAGTGTTAATAAGCCTTGCGGTGAGAATATTTGGAGTGTTGAAGATGCCAAGAACCATACCGGCGTTCTACACAGACGACGACGCTGTATGGACGATTTCAGACGATGTAGACACTCAAGCCGTTCGTGAGTAAGCTAACTAAACACGCCGTTCAATCCAACATCGTCCACCGTTCGCGGCGCGGGATACTGTCGTCCGATAGCAATTTCGAAGACAAAACCGTCGTCCACCGTCCTTCTCGTTACATGTCCTTGTTTACCTAGTAGGGGCGCGGCGGGAGACATGATCCTAACGGTTGGTTTCGACGAAATGGCACACTAGGCATAACCTACTTTCACCTGGGTGAAGTTTACACCTCTAATTAGTCTGTTGAAGGGATAATCAAGGCATTTAATTAGTATATGTTCTGCATGACCACTTCAACAAACATTTGACTTTTGAAGTGAATATTTATTATTATTACTGAACATCGCAAAAACAAAACCAATCCCTTTCATCTCTAGATAATCTTCCAATTTACCATTTTTCTAAGAAAAAGAAGGTAGCCATAACAGGTCGAAAAACAGGTCTTGGCGGTACTAAAACCTCGTTCTGCTCTTCCTGATGCCAGGCTCGCCCCTGCCATAACAACTTCTTCATGACACCCTTGTTCTTCATAGGACATGCTCTATCAGGACAGAAAGAAAAGGGAAAATTGCAAACCGGCCAAAGAAATGATCAGGCATGAGAAGGTAATAGTCAAACACATCAGAGAAGTAGTCAACGGTAATAAATAGTAATTATTTGTAAACACAAGTCATTATATATATATATTATAATAATGACTCCTCTTTTGTAACCAGGAGTACAGCTCCATGGTTTGAGGCACCCCGATAAACTAACGGATCCAACAACACACGTAAGGAGAGAGACTAAATCGTACCTAAATGTTTTGCATGCTTGTACTTAGCCAAACACCTCCTAGAAAACTCAGGGAGGCTCGGATCATAGGTTGTCTCTTTTTTTTAGTCTAGGTTTTTCTTGATATGAGACAAAAAGCGCAAGCTGCTGTGTTTGTTTGGCACAGTTAAACAAATACTATTAAACGGCTAAATGGAAATAGTATACTGGTATGTAGTATATGAACTTGGAAATGAATAGTACGTGTATGCTGATATTGTTACCTTTGTGTAATTTATATGATAAGAAATACATTTTATAATGATTGCCCTAATACAGTAAATACAATTTTCCACATATGTCACTGTATTTACCCTAATACTTTCTTCAAATCCGGGTGACTGCTTCTCCTCGAAACTAAAATTATTAACTGTCATGAGCAATTTATGCAGATCTTATACCGGAAGTACCACATATTAACCCATGATTTTGCAAGTATAGATTAAAATTCCCGTTATTATTTTGGCTTTAAGCCTTTAACCCATATTTTCTCATGCTTCAGATTCCACGATGTCTCAACAACCATCATCATCATTCCATGGAAGTAACATGCGAGGAGACGATTTCACTGCCGCCATAGTAAGTATTATACAATATACAGTATATCACTAGTTCTCTCTTGTATCATATTGTTTCTTCCATTATTGTTGGAACTAGAATTACAGTATAACTACTTCTCTATGTATTGAGTAACTAATTCAGTATGATCGATGACTCATATAGTACTCCCATTTCTCAGGATCGGAGAAGCATGCAAAGACTAGAGGGGCACGAACTCATAAAAGCATTCAACGTGAAGTATGCCCCAGGGGCCCAGCCCTTGTTAGTCCTCTCGCATGGCTTTGGTTGTGACAAGTCTTCAGAAATTCATAGTGGTATTCTTACGTATGATCTTGCCTTTTCGGGCAAAGTTGGTAAGGATTATTACCACAAATATTCAGATAGATACAAGACAATTGATGGATATGTAGAGGACATTGTATCTATCCTCCAGTACTACAATATCCATACATGCATTTTTGTTGGCCATTCAACTTCTGGAATGGTAGGCATTCAAGCTTCCATTCGGCACAGAGACCTTTTTAGCCAACTCGTCCTTATCGGCACTGCCCCCTGGTAGGTAATCAATGCACATTTTGTTCCTGGCCATATAAATAGCACTCCATTGCGAATATTGCGTGCTAATCCTATTTCTATGCACGCGATGCAGCGCTCTAGACAAATTCCCTGATTACATGATAGGGTATTCAAGGGAAAGGGCAGATGAGAGGCTTAAATTGATGGAAGTGGATTACAAGAAATTTGTGGAAACATATATTCAGATTGCACTTCCAGGGAACACCAAAGACAACGCCAAGCTGAAACTAAACAACATGTTGTCCAGGACGACCGGAGATGTTGTTAAATCAATGTCGACGATGGTATTCAACACAGACCTGTGTCCCATGCTGCCACTTGTGACATCTCCATGCACCATCATTAGTACAAGTGCCAATACTGTTGCATCTACATTTGCTCAAAACTATATGATGCAGCGGATGAAGAATGCCAGAATCACACAAGTAGAGGTCAAGACCAAGGGCCACCTACCACATCTAACCGCCGGAAAGATGGTTGCGAAGCACATCTCAGATGTCGGAGCAAAAAGAGTGAATCTACACTCTAAACTATGTCTATATACATCCGTATGTAGTTCATATTGAAATCTGTAGAAAGACTTATATTTAGGAACAGAGGAGTAGTTAATAAGCCCTTGAGGTGAGAATATTTGGAGTGGTGAGATGCCAAAGACATACCGGCGTTGCTACACAGACGACGACGCTGGACGATTTTCAGACGATGTAACACATCAAGCCGTTCGTGAGTAGAGCTAAACTAAACAACGCCGTTCAATCCAACATCGTCCACCGTTCGGCCGGGATACTGTCGTCCGCATAGCAATTTCGAAGACATAAAACCGTCGTCCACCGTCCTTCTCGTTACATGTCCTTGTTACATAGTAGGGGCGCGCGGGAGACATGATCCTAAAGGTGTTCGACGAAATGGCACACTAAGGCATAACCTACTTTCACCTGGGTGAGTTTACACCTCATAATTAGTCTGTTGAGGGATATCAAGGCATTTAATTAGTATATGTTCTGCATGAACACTTCAAACATTTTGACTTTTGAAGTGAATATTATTATTATTACATGAACATCGCAAAAACAAACCAATCCCTTTCAATCTCTAGATAACTTCCAATTTACCATTTTCTAAGAAAAAGAAGGTAGCAATAACAGGTCGAAAACAGGTCTTGGCGGTACTAAAACATCGTTCTGCTCTTCCTTGATGCCAGGCGCGCCCTTGCCATACAACTCTTCATGACACCCTTGTTCTTCATAGGACAGCTCTATCAGGACCAGAAAGAAAAAGGAAAATTAAGCAAACAGGACAAAGAAGATTATCAGGCATGAGAAGGTAGAGTCAAACACAACAGAGAAGGTAGTACAACGGTAATAAAATAGTATTATGTGTAAACACAAGTCAATATGATATATATATATATATATATGACTCCTCTTTTGTACTCCCAGGAGTACATACTCCCATGGTTGGAGGCACCCAATAAATAGCTAACGGATCCAACAACGTAAGGAGAGAGAACTAAATCGTACAACTAAATGTTTTGCATGCTTGTACTTAGCCAACACCTCCGAGAAAAATCAGGGAAGGGCCGGATCAGTAGGTTGTCTCTTTTTTTTTAGTCTAGTTTTCTTGATATGAGACAAAAACGCAAGCTGTGTTTGGCACAGTTAAACAAATACTATTAAACGGCTAAATGGAAATAGTATACTGGTATGTAGTATATGAACTTGGAAATGAATAGTACGTGTATGCTGATATTGTTACCTTTGTGTAATTTATATGATAAGAAATACATTTTATAATGATTGCCCTAATACAGTAAATACAATTTTCCACATATGTCACTGTATTTACCCTAATACTTTCTTCAAATCCGGGTGACTGCTTCTCCTCGAAACTAAAATTATTAACTGTCATGAGCAATTTATGCAGATCTTATACCGGAAGTACCACATATTAACCCATGATTTTGCAAGTATAGATTAAAATTCCCGTTATTATTTTGGCTTTAAGCCTTTAACCCATATTTTCTCATGCTTCAGATTCCACGATGTCTCAACAACCATCATCATCATTCCATGGAAGTAACATGCGAGGAGACGATTTCACTGCCGCCATAGTAAGTATTATACAATATACAGTATATCACTAGTTCTCTCTTGTATCATATTGTTTCTTCCATTATTGTTGGAACTAGAATTACAGTATAACTACTTCTCTATGTATTGAGTAACTAATTCAGTATGATCGATGACTCATATAGTACTCCCATTTCTCAGGATCGGAGAAGCATGCAAAGACTAGAGGGGCACGAACTCATAAAAGCATTCAACGTGAAGTATGCCCCAGGGGCCCAGCCCTTGTTAGTCCTCTCGCATGGCTTTGGTTGTGACAAGTCTTCAGAAATTCATAGTGGTATTCTTACGTATGATCTTGCCTTTTCGGGCAAAGTTGGTAAGGATTATTACCACAAATATTCAGATAGATACAAGACAATTGATGGATATGTAGAGGACATTGTATCTATCCTCCAGTACTACAATATCCATACATGCATTTTTGTTGGCCATTCAACTTCTGGAATGGTAGGCATTCAAGCTTCCATTCGGCACAGAGACCTTTTTAGCCAACTCGTCCTTATCGGCACTGCCCCCTGGTAGGTAATCAATGCACATTTTGTTCCTGGCCATATAAATAGCATTCCATTGCGAATATTGCGTGCTAATCCTATTTCTATGCACGCGATGCAGCGCTCTAGACAAATTCCCTGATTACATGATAGGGTATTCAAGGGAAAGGGCAGATGAGAGGCTTAAATTGATGGAAGTGGATTACAAGAAATTTGTGGAAACATATATTCAGATTGCACTTCCAGGGAACACCAAAGACAACGCCAAGCTGAAACTAAACAACATGTTGTCCAGGACGACCGGAGATGTTGTTAAATCAATGTCGACGATGGTATTCAACACAGACCTGTGTCCCATGCTGCCACTTGTGACATCTCCATGCACCATCATTAGTACAAGTGCCAATACTGTTGCATCTACATTTGCTCAAAACTATATGATGCAGCGGATGAAGAATGCCAGAATCACACAAGTAGAGGTCAAGACCAAGGGCCACCTACCACATCTAACCGCCGGAAAGATGGTTGCGAAGCACATCTCAGATGTCATTCATGAGTGGTAAGCCTTTCATCCCATTATTTTTTATAAGAATATTAATAGCTAGATGGACAAGCAAGTTGGTGTTTCTACACTTCCAATTTGTTATCCCGACATTGCTGTTCATACTTGCAAAAACACAATCCTTGCTTTTTCCTATATGGTCTAACAAAAACACTATTATGTGCTTTCTTCTCACATACAGGATAACAAGAACTGAACCATTAACTTCCATACCTCATAGCCTATTGCCTTCGTATGATAGGCTGCGTGAAGAGATTAGGGTACTTAAAGAAGAAAACATGTTACTCAAGAGAGAGAACGAAGCTCTGAAGAAGCCGGCGATTGATGAGACCACCAAACTAGCAACGGTGTCGCGGCCAGGTGGTGGAAGCCATGATTCATCACCAGCCAGCGGAGGTTCTTGACCAAGGCGCACTGGCACTTGATAGTTCTTCCTCCTAGTTTGATTTGTGTCCTGTTTGCGCCTGTGTGCGCGTGGGCGTGGTCTGGCTGTTAGTGCCTTGGTGTACGTGTTTGTTGTTCGTGTTTCTGCTCTTTTTATTTGAATTATGTACTTTTCTAACTCGGGAGCTAAGGATCTAAATCATCATAACTTAACTTAATATTCATTCAGAAGTTGTTGGTGTGTTTGTGCTCTTTGGTGGTGCGTTCTGCCTGCGCCGCTGGTTCTGTTTTGCTGTCTTCGGAGCTGTTGGTGTTGCTGGTGTTAGCGTTGAACCTTTGCTTCAACAAAATAGCAGGGCCTTTAGTGGCCTCTTCTCTAAAACCAAAAAGAGATGACTGCACTTGACCGGTACATGAACGTGCATTGATGGGGTTAACAAGGTATATATGGCGTTTCAAGGGAAGGAGAGAAAAGTGTGGAGGACAACGACACCTGAGCTGATAAGGCGGTGGAAGTTTCAGCCGGTCGGCTGAAATGAATCGTTACCTTACATCTTTGCTTCTAACTGACTTTACCATGAGGTCCATCTTGAGTTTACATAGTCATTTACCTCTTTATTTCTAACTAACTTCACCGGGTAGTTGTTTAGCTTTTATTATTACTTTGGCATAGATTATTAATTGCAGTACACCTTAACTTTTTATGCGGTATGCATAACCTACTTTCAGGTAAAGAAGCAAGCTCATTTATATTTTATCCCTCTACCATTTATCAATGGTAAAAACAAAGTGTTTTATTTAGTCTCTTGTCGTGGTTCTTTCTGAAGCTACTCAAGCTTATCATTTGCCTTCCAGTTAGTCTCCTTAAATCATGGCATATCGCTGTTGATTTTATCTCCACGAAACAGTTCTACATGACAACTAGTGTATAATAAATCCAATCTAACAAGTACATTACCTGGGTGAGTTTTGCCCCTCCACAATCAGTTGGTACGTTTGGGAGTGATACCAAGGCATTTAGTATATGTTCTGCATGAACACTTCAAACATTTTGATTTTTGAAGTGAAAATGATTATTATTATTACATAAACTTTGAAAAAACATACCAATTAATCCTTTCAATCTCTAGATAACTTATGATTTATCATTTTCTAAGAAAAAGAAGGCAGCAATAATAGGTCGAAAACAGGTCCTGGCGGTACTACAACATCGTTATGCTCTTCCTTGATGCCGGGTGCCCTTATTCTTCATAACGCCCTTATTTTCAACATCGCTCTGGCCATACAACTCTTCATAACGTCCTTGTTCTTCGTATGACAGTTCTCCTAGGACTAGAAAGAAAAAGGAAATTAAAGAATCAGGAGAAAGAAGATTATAAGGCATGAGAAGGTGGAGTAAAAAACACGAGATAAGGAGATATGATACATATGTTCCAGCATATATTATGTGGAAACCAAAAGAGGAACCACAAGAAGGTACAATAGTACTCAAATATCATGTGGAAACCACAAGTCAGTATGATATATATGTTCCAGCATAGAGATTAAATGACAAGTTACAGAACAAAAATATCTGCCTTCATAATTTATCAATTAAAACGCTGCTTAACCAGAGTTCCTATATAGCCTATGGAATCAATCATATGGTAGCCGACACTGGAGTTCCCAAAATAGCCTATGGAATCAATCATATAGTAGTACCCGACACGTTCAATAGTTCTAAGAAACAGTGCAATGGAAGATGAGATGAACCACTTATAAAAGTAATGTAGCATGATCAGTGCAGCCTATTATATCCAGGAACAACTTTTTCAAGATGATGTATTGATCATAAAAGCAAACCCCATCCGTTAATACGTATAATGCATATGGGAAACAAAATACTACTAGAATGCACATTGCAAATTTTGGTTATCTCAAGTTCTCAACACGTATAGATCACCCAAAGGCTAAAGACAAACCTTGCAGGATCATTCTTGAGCACAGGAAATGTGGGTGGCCATGTCATCATAAAAGGATAAATCCGTTCTAAAGTTCGGTCATCTTCTGTCACCTCATACACCTTACGCAGCTCCCTGCGTTTAATATCCAAGTGAAGTGCACACTGGCCCATCTTGAAGAACACAAACTGGAGATTATCCCCTGTTTGGAATGTGTTTAAAAGAGTAGGCTGCTCATTATGAGCCATCCCCACAGCATCCAACATCTCACGCAAGCAAATGTTATCCAAAAGCAACCAGTTTCCCATGCCGCCACTGTTGTCCCCCGTGTGGAGCCAGATGCGAAGCTGCAGTTTCTCAAGATGTATGAGATAAACCCCTGAATCGTTGGCCCGTGACATCATCATATCTTCACAAACATATCGCTCCATTCCTTCGGGGAGCGGGATAGTGGAGAAGTTTGAAGTCGTCAAATTCAATGCAGCAATGCTCGTGGAGTGCTCCATATAGATCTTATTGCCAGACAGCAGAGGATTTAGATCCGATCGCGGAGAAGGGAGCACTGCCGCTGCTGAGGAACGCCAGTGCCAAAGACCATCTTGCAGCATATATATGTTTGCCTTGTATTTTATAGAATATTTTTTTCCCTCTATGAGATAAGCCATTGACAACCATATGAAGGTCAGGCCCTTACCGTCACCTTCTTCCTTCAAGAGGAACTGGGCACAAGTGCCTGCAGGTGAAGCGCCATCGAATTGGTCATATGGGGCGATCGGTGGTGCAACAACGCCTCTCTCTGGGCAGAGCGGCCAGTGCACTCCCCACAAGATTTTCTTGCCTTGGAAGCCATGGAGAAGGATGGTGTCGTTCTGGCAGTGAAGAATGCACGCAAGTTCTTCGTCGTATGCCTCCAAACTGTAGTTCTCGGCCAGGCGGACAGCAGTGGCGAACTCTGGGGGCTGAGGCAGCATCGGGACAAAGCGCGAGCGGAGCAGGACCGGTAAGAGCTCGTCAGTTGACCTGGTGGAGACATAGAAGCCGAGGAGACGGGGCGGGTGGAGGCTGCGGAAGCGGCGGAGAAAGGCCTTGTCGGATACAATGAAGAACCAACGCTTGCAGACAAGGATGGCGTGGATGAGGGTGGTGGGCAGGCCGAGTCGGACAATGATCTCGATGAGGAGGTCGTCGTCATCGAGCACCCTGGATACGGCGTCCACTGCCTGCTGGAGCGGTGGGGATTGGGAATGCATCTGCATCTTGCCATCCACACATTGTGTATTGGGAATGGGATCCACCCTGAAATTAGCAGCATCTACAGTCAGTACAATCGAAGTGGACAAGTCGATTGCGTGGAATCAATAGGAGGAACTCAAAGAAACTGAATGGACTGAACCTGACGTACCCTCCCGGAATCTCAGCAGGATCCATGTGTACCTTTCAGCTCCCACTCACAGCATTCAGGCCGCTAGCAGCCTAGCAGAAGAAGAAAATGGATGATTTAATCTGATTGTGCAAGAAAAGAAAATGGGAGTAGTGGGCAGGGAGAAATGGGCTCACCTAATTGGGAGTTGGAGGCGCCCTCACCGGTGAAATAGGGTTTGATGCAGCGGCGAACTCCTTGTTAATGTCACCTCGCTCGGCCGTTGTGGAGGCGCGGGTCAGCAGGGAACTCCCTCCCTGTTTTATCTCAACTGTAAAACAGAACCGATCCGGTCCCCTGTTGGATCAGAAAATCTTTCCTTCCCAAGAGAATATTCCTCAAGACGCTACTGTACATTCTTCAGGTACATAAGAGGGAGTTGGAGATCTTCCTGAAGTGCTGCATCTGTTATCGTTTCATCTTCTTGCTTCGGACTGCAGAAATTAGTTGTAAACGTGATTTGTACACGGCACGGAAGAGAGTTGTGGCCACTCAAGATTCAGTTCCTGCAGAATTAGTCTGAGGAATTCAACATAAGCAACAGGACCTATAATTTTCACAGAATTGAACACGAGCAATAGCAAGCATCAACAGTTACATCGCCAAGGTTGCAAATTTACCAACCACCACATGAGACATACATACATACATACATACATACAGATCCCCCGATACCCCACCACAGATCCAACACTCAGAGGTACAAACGCGAAATCGTCCTCCACGGAAAGGGCTAGAGAGAAGCGACCACGGCGGGAGGGGGAGGGGGAGGGGGGAGAAGCAACCTTGGAGAGGTCGAGGAGAGCGTTCTCGCGGCAGCTCCGGGTCGCAGAGGTCGATCACCTGGATAGGGGCGGGGCGGAGAGGGAGACCGGCGAGGGAGGGAGGGAGACGGGGAGAGAAGATGCTCTGTTTTTTTCGTGCGGTTCGCTCGGGGAGAGAAGATTAAGATGCCCCAGGCCGAAACGCTTTCCTTTTTCTTCTTTTTAGTGGGAAAAACGGTGTGATAATGGCAGCATTTGTGTTTTTCATCGATGAAAATAGAAATCCCATCGTTTGAAGTCATGATTGTTTTTAGGAAAACACTTAAATTAAGCCGGCTGATAACAAGCGGATGCAAACCGCCACGCTCGCCTGACGCGTGTCCCCTGTGGGGCCTGTCCACCGCACAGCTCCCCTATCGTTATCTTCACGCAGAGAGCTTATCCACACATTTTCTCCAGCCTTCTTCTTCCTCCTTTCCACACGCGACCTCCACTCCACTGCGTTGTCCCAGGCGGCCGGCGCGAGCTCGCCATGGCCTCGCCTCTCCTGCTCCATTCCCGCTCATCTCCTCACTTTCGTCTGCCTACTTCATCCCATCATGGCCACGACCACCGCCTGCTTCATCCCGCGAACAGGAAGGGGGACGCCGACACCACCGGAGCTACAATAGAGCGTCACCGGCACTCGACGCTGACGGCGGCGAGTGGCCTAGGGAAGGGGGGGATGCAACTCCGGCGACGTTGCTTGAAGCTGTTGGGAGCACAGCTGGAGCTGCAATGAAGCGTCACCGGCGCTGCGGCGATGACCACGGCGAGTGGCTGGCGGGGGCACTGCAACTCCAGCGATGTTGCCTTGAAGCTGCAATGGAGCAACGCGAGTCCGCCGGAAGCATAGCGTCGCCGTCTCCCATACCCTACTCTTCCTCGTCGGAGTCCGAAGCCTTGATGGTGCCGGTCGATGTGAGGTCTACGACGGATCCGTCGTGGTTGGAGACCACGTCCACCATGACGCGGTTGCGGCGCTTGGGGTTGCGGGCCATCCGTTGAGGCGCCAGAGAGTGCGACTCTGCCTCGCCGACGTCTGTTGCGAGGGCTACCGCGGCCTCTGCCTCGCACGGCGGGCATGCCGCGCCATACACTCAGCGGACAGGCCATGGATGGCCTCGTCGTTCACGCGTCAAAAAAGGGACTGCGCATCCGCCACAACGTTCAGACGCTAGACGGAGCGCACCGCCTCTGGCGAGGCAGCGGCGACGTACCTCGTGCCAAATCCATGCACCATTTGGGCGGACGCGATGGATTCGCGGCGGATCGTGTCCGGCTGCTGTCGGGCATTCTTCTTGCGGGGGTGGTGGAGCGCAATGCGGACAACCATCTCCTCCTTGGGGCCGGCTGGGATGAGGTCCGAGTTCACGGATCGGCTGATGGAGGACTCGAATCCGCTGCCCGCGGAGAAGGCCGAAGATCGCTCGGCGGGAGCTTGGGTGGTAGAGTAGAGTGGAGTGAAGTGGAGTGGAGTGGCTAGGGTGGTAGAGTAGAGTGGAGTGAAGTGGAGTGGAGTGGCTAGGGTTTGGTCCGGAGAGCGGATGAGGACGATTCTATGTGGGGTCGAGTGAGCCGACTCCGACGTGGCGGACGTGCCCGGGCATCCCCATATTCTTCTCATATTTGGGCTAGATATGAGGAGTGTCGGTCAGCCCAGGCGTTTGATGCCGGTTTGAGGCGCCCGTCGAGGTGACATTTTTTGATCGGTCATTGACCGAGCGATCTGTCTAGGCGTTTGACGGAGTATACAAGTGGATTAACTACTTATGGAAGTACTATATTACTCTCTTCGTTTCTCAAATTAAAATGATTGTACTGTGTTCAAGAAAAAATGATCACCTCGTAGTCTCGTACGGCAGCGTTCACGAGACAAACCATCGGCCAGAACAATCCTCCAAGGAACCATCGACCATACGAAACACAGAACCCCGAAGCGCCGTCCCCACCTATATATAACGAACTCCACACATCTTCCAACCAAAACACTACCCCTCACCCTCAACCTCAAGAAACCGCGCCGCCGCCCCTCCGAAGCGTTCACGCCGCAGCTCCATGTCAAGGCCAGAATTCCTCAGACAAGATAATTACTCGAACTAGCCCCGATTATATTGATCCAGCGGAAGAAATAGTACAAATCAAGGATACAGATCGAGGATCGACCAATTTCTACCAAGTCTATCTAGGGTTCTACAGATAGTCTAGCTATTACAACTTGGAGAAAGGGGAAAGATGCTGGGGATCCCGAGCCGGAGGGATTAAGTAGCTGGCGAGTAGGTGGCATCGCACGTGAGTGACAGCAACGGCTGGAAAAGGAACAGAGTTCCGTGATTGGTGCCAGCCGTTGATCTTCATGCGCTCATCTCATCATAGCCGTCCATTTCCCAGGCATGTAGCTCTTCGTCAGTGCCTTCGTCTTCAGAATAGGCGTCGACATCTTCAGTTAACTGTTCCTGATTGTCAGGGTCCTGACAACTGCCCCCTCCTGAAGACGATCCTAGTCCTCGAGGATCTATTGTTGGGAACCACGAACGAATAGTGTCGTTGAAGAATTCTGGAAAGGTGAACTTGATGAAGTCGGCGTCTTCCCATGTTGCTTCCTCAGGTGACATGTTCAGCCACTGCACAAGCCATTGTGTCACTAGCCGAGGGGGTCTTGGGACTGCTCGAGTCTCCAGAACTAACATAGGTGCTACTTTGATCTTGCCTGCCGGATCAACCAAAGGGAGGCCAGGGGCTGGGACTGCTTTGGGTCCCATGTGGTGTTTAAGTTGACTGACGTGAATACATTGTGTATCTGTACTCCTACTGGCAGTTGTAACTTGTAAGAGGAATTCCCAATCTTTTGTAACACTCTGTATGGTCCATAAAATTTTGTGGCCAATTTCAGTCCTCTCCTTATACCAAAAGCAGCCAATCTATAAGGTTGCATTTTCAAATAAACCATATCTCCTTCTTGGAATTGTCTGTCACTTCTGTTTCCATCTGCATACTTCTTCATTCTTTCTTGTGCTATTTGCAAGTTGTGTTTAAGCTGCTGTTGTATATTCTCTTTCTGTTCTAGAAAGGATTTTGCTTCAGTATCCAAGGGACCAGGTATAGAGACCTCCCCAATTTGAGGAGGAGGAAAACCATATAGACATTGGAAGGGAGTGAATTTAGTAGCTGTGTGGTATGATGTATTAAACCACCATTCTGCTAAAGGTAACCAGGAATACCACTTCTTAGGTTCATTGAAAGCCATGCTTCTCAGATATGCCTCCAAGCATTGATTAACCCTCTCTGTTTGTCCATCAGATTGAGGGTGATGAGCTATGCTCATGTTAAGTTTGACTCCCAATGCTTTGAACAGTGCCTGCCAGAAGTTGCTTGTGAAGATTTTGTCTGTCAGTCACTATGGATACTGGCAGTCCATGCAATTTGAAGATGTTGTTGATGAATGCTTGTAGGACAGTGGTGACAGTGAAGGGGTGGGACAGAGCAATGAAGTGTGAATATTTGGTAAATCTGTCCACTACTACTAAGATCACATCTTTGCCTTGTGATTTAGGTAGTCCTTCCACAAAGTCCATGGAAATGTGTCTCCAGGCCATGTCAGGTATTGGAAGAGGGTCTAATAACCCAGGGTAGTGGCAGTGTTCTCCTTTAGCTCTTTGGCAGACAGGGCACTGTTTGATGAACTCTTCTACTGAGTGCTTCATGTTGGGCCAGTAGAAGATTTTTTTAAGTCTGTGATAGGTGGCTCTAATCCCTGAATGTCCACCCATGGGAGAAGAGTGAAAAGTATCTAGCAGCTGCTATTGGAAACTGTGGTTTGCCCCAATATAAATCCTGCTTTTATATCTAATAACTCCAGAATGATAGGAGTAGTGAGGAAGCTCAAAGGAACCAGCAGTGAGCTGAGCTATTAGATTTTTGCATTTTTCATCAGATATATAAGAATCTTCTATTTGTTCAGTCCAACTTGGTACTTCTACAGAAATAGCCAGGAGGTGGGGCTGTCTTGATAGAGCATCAGCAGCTTTGTTTTCCTTGCCTTTTTTGTATTCAATTGTGTAAGTGAACTCTAGCAACTTGAGCATTAGTTTATGTTGTACTCCCTCAGAAATCCTTTGCTCTGTGATAAACTTAAGGCTCTGGTGATCAGTCTTGATAATCAGAGAAGACCCTAGGAAGTAGTGCCTCCATTTTCTGAGAGATTCCAAGATTGCTATAGCTTCTTTTTCATATGTTGGCAGAGCAACAGCTTTAGGACCCAAGGATTTGCTATAATAAGCAATGGGTTTGTGTTGTTGCATGAGAACTGCTCCAATACCAGTGCCAGAAGCATCACATTCCAGTTCAAAGGGAATTGAGAAATTGGGAAGGGCCAATACTGGGGCAGTAGTGAGACTGTGCTTCAGTTGCTCAAATGCAAGAGTCTGTTGTTCAGTCCACAAGAAGGAATCCTTCTTTAAGAGGTTGTGGAGTGGTCTGCAAATCAAGCCATAGTTCTTGATGAATCTCCTGTAGTAACCAGCCAACCCCAAGAAACTCCTTAATTCAGTGATATTTGTTTGTAATGGCCATTGTCTGACAGCTGCTATTTTTGTAGGATCGGTTGCTACTCCTTGGGCATGAAGGATATGTCCCAGATATTCTACAGAAGATGTTCCAAAGGTGCACTTGGAGTAGTTCAGGAAGAGGTTGTTGTTCTTAAGAATTTCCATGACCAGTGCTAAATGTTCCTTATGTTCTTCAAGAGTTCTGCTGAAGATTAGGATATCATCAAAAAATACCAAAACAAATTTCCCGAGGTAAGGAGCAAATAGCTTGTTCATGAGTGCTTGGAAAGTAGCTGGAGCATTGGTCAACCCAAAGGGCATGACCAAAAATTCATAATGGCCTGAATATGTTCTGAAAGCAGTTTTATGTACATCCTCTGGCTTCATTGGTCAACTCCGGCGCCGACCGCCGATGTGGCTGGCCTGGGGCCACCCCAGGGCCACTGCCAGTGGGTCCCGCGGGCCCCGTTGACTGGGTTGACCCAGTCAACATGCTGACTGGGCAGCTCCAGCCACTGACATGTGGGCCCCATCGGTTAATTAGCCTAATTAATGATTTATTAAATAAAAATAATTAGTTTAGCCTAATATCTCATTGACATATGGGGCCCACACCTCTAATTAACCCAGTTAGTTAGTTTAATCCACTGTTAAGCTAACAGAGACTGACATGTGGGTCCCACTGGACCCACAGGTCAGGTTTGACCTGGTCAGCCGACCAGTTGACTGCTGATGTCATCATTACATCATGCTGACGTCATATTTCCTTTTCTGTCAATATAAATAATTCCAGAAAATGATTTAATCTTTAAAAATTCATAGAAAATAAACTGTAGCTCGGATCGAAAAACTTTCTACATGAAAGTTGCTCAGAACGACGAGACGAATCTAATCGTGTCGTCTGTTTCCATGTCGGAACCCTCTATGTAGGTGAACCCGCAACTTTATCTCCGTTTCCGGTAGATGAATAGTGCATATACACCGGTTAATAAATCCAACTTAAATTCTAAAATAACTTAGATGACTTAGATGCATCTTTAGGCAACCCTACACTGCACGTTAGCATAGCATGCTCTGTGTTGCATATGTTTGCTGTGTATTTATTTGTTTCCTCCCCCTCTCCTCTCTCGATAGACCCCGACACCGATGTAGCCCCCGAGGTCGACGCAGCTCCGGAGCCCGACGACACCGTTGACGACCTTGCCTTTGCCGCAGAGCAACTAGGCAAGCACCCCCCTTTTGAACATGCCTATATCGCCTATTCTCTTCTCTCTTATGCTTGCATTAGAATTGCTGATGTTACTGTTATCCTATTTCTGCTGCATAGCCTGTTTATTGTAATCTGCTATTGTTACCTACCTGTTTATCCCAAACTACTTAGTATAGGCTGGGTAGAGACCCATCAAAGACCCCCACTATATCCCGACTGCCCCGCTGGATTATCAGAAGACCCGATCAACAGGATCGAAGACCAGGCCTCGGCACCGCACATCACTTCCCCCTTAGTTGCTCGACACTACTGGGCTACTATCGAGTGCCGAGGGTGATACCTCGTCAGCACTTCTGATGATAACCTTGTAGGTTAGTTAATCGGTCATGGTCATCGAGGGTGATTCCTCCTACACCACCCCCGATAACGACGTTGTCGGGCAACTTCTCAAGAGTGGACCTCGAGGGTGATTCCTCCTTCGTTCAGCTTGACGATAACATCAGGTGGAATTCCATCGAGGGTGATTCCTCAGGGTTCCCTTGGTGTTAGACACACGGCTACTATTGTTACTATGACTTTACACTGGACCATGTTACTAAAGACGGGTCAGCCCTGAGGGGTACCCGCGCGAGCTTAATTGCGAGTGATGTGGAATCGGGTGGACCTGGAGGGTGCCCGAGAGTTGAATACGAGGCGTGGCCGGGCATTCTTAGCCCTTGCCGCAAGTCCTCGAGACGGGGCGACGGGGTCACATCGATCATGAGTCTCTGCTCGTTACCGTGCGCTCCTAATCCACTAACGGTTTGGATATTTGATCCGAGGGGCCTCTGGCCTGATAGCACTAACCATCACGTGGGCATAGTATGGGCATTCTGCATCGTATACTTCAGCCGGAGCTTAATAGACGTTAGCGACTGAGCGGCGCGCGCTGGGTTGGACTGGTAACGCCCTGCGCTTGTATAAGGGGGGCTAGGTCTGCTCACCGGCCGCGTATGCAACGTGCAGGAGTTCCCGGGGCGAAGGCCCAAGACCCCCGGGTGCATAGGTTTAGTCTGGCGTGCTGACCTCTCTGTTAAGTATTCGGTCGGGTTGTGGCGTGTTGCTTAGCCGAGGCCGGGCATGACCCAGAAAAGTGTGTCCGGCCGGAGTTAAGCGAGCGTGGTGGGTAAGTTGGTGCACCCCTGCAGGGAAGAAAACATCTATCGATAGCCTGTCCTACGGTAACGGACACTCGGAGTTGTATCCCGATCGGTACAACTAGAACCTGACACTTGAGATGATAACTGGATAGTATGGCTCTGGGATTGCTTTCTCGTGGGGAGTCGAGAAAGGATCTCTGGGCGAGGTTGATGACACTACTATTACTTTACTTTATGTTAATCTGCACTCATCTAATGTTGCAAGACCGCTGAAGATGCTGAAGATGCTAGTCTTCGATAGGACTAGACTTTCCCCTTTATTCTGGCATTTTTGCAGCCCAGTCCACATATACAGCCTCCCTTTGAAAATGGTGCATATGTAGTGTAGATCCTTGCTTGCTGCGTACTTCGGATGAGTACTCATGTTTGCTTTGCTTTCCTTTTTCCCCATATCTGTTTGATGCAACCAGATGACGGAGCCCCTGAGACAGCTGTCCCTGCCGACGGCTACTACTACTACCCTCCCGGCGAGTACTACTACGAGGAGCCGTCCGACGACCAGGAGTAGGTTCAGAGGGTCCCAGGCAGGAGGCCTGCGCCTTTCGATCGTAGCTTTTGTTTTGCCCCGCCTTCTTGAAGGCTTATCTCTGTTTTTGTTTTATGTCTGTACTCAGATATCTAACGCTTCCGCTGATGCTTGATTGTCATCAAGCTTATGTATTCGAGCCCTTGAGGCCCTGGCTTGTAATATAATGCTTGTATGACTTTATTTATGTTTTAGAGTTGTGTTGTGATATCTTCAAGTGAGTCCTTAGGCTTGATCATGTGCATTTGCGTGTATGGTTAGTGCACGATAAAGCCGGGGTCGTCACAGGTTGGTATCAGAGCCGACTGCCTGTAGGAACCCCCTTTCCAACTCCTTGGCCGAAGTTGAGTCTAGTAGGCCAAAATTGTTTTACTAACTTGACTGTGTGGCTTATGGCCCCACGTCGCCAACTGGGTGGTATTAGGATCTTTTATTCCTCGTCTATACTCTGGGACCCTGATCTCTCTTCTATTCGGGTTAAAGATTTTACTAACTCCAACATTAGGTTCTCGTGATCACATCCACCCGGAGTTCTGAAATCCCCCCCCCCTTTCTTCAAGAATATGGGCCAGGTTCTGCTTACAAGATCCCTTTTATCGAGGGCACCCTGTGTTGTCACTTGCAGAATCCTCGCTCTATCAGTTTTCTCCGACGTTGATGTAGCCTTTGCTATGTCTCGTTGTGTACTTCCTTACCGCGTGCCTGCGTGCCGCCTAGCATGTCCAGCTTCTGAAATTGCGCCGTTATGCTGTCCATTTGTAACCGACTGTGTATGGACCTGTATGTCTTAAATGACTATTGTTAAGCATCCGTTACACTACTTAAATATCGTCGTGTTATATCATGTTTGTTGCTAAACACTCGCAAAAGCTATTGCTAAACTACCCCTGTTGAATTGAGCAGGATGGCTGATAACAATCCACCACCGCCGCCACCGGCTGACTATATGGCAGCTATGATGCAACAATTCGAACTCAACCGGCAGTTCATGACTGGGATTATGGATCAGTTCCCTCGTCCCAATGCCAACCAACTGCCACCTTCAATTACGCTGCCAGAGTTCGCGCGTCTCAACCCATCAATATTCTGTAACACAGTTAATCCGTTGGATGCCGATGATTGGCTGCGTGACATCTTCTATGAGATGGAGTCAGCTGATGTTCCCCCTGCCAGCTATGTCACCTTTACGACATACTTCCTGAAGGGTCCTGTAGCATAATGGTGGGCCACTCATAGACAGACCCTACCTCCTGGAACTGTCGTCACCTGGGTGGAATTCAAGACTGCTTTTCGTGCTCGGTATATTCCTCAAGCTGTTATAGCTCGGAAGAAGGCCGAGTTCCGTAGCCTCGTGCAAGGCAACAAGACCATAGAAGTCTATCAGCGAGAGTTCCTTGATTTGTCTCGCTACGCTGAAGAAGACATCCCCACTGATGCTCGTAGGCAGGAGAAGTTCTGTGATGGGCTGCACCATGACATTCAGCTAGCCCTGCTCGTCCAAGACTTTCCCGACTTCGCCACCTTGGTGAACAAGACCATCATGGTCGAGACTGGTCTGAAGAAGCACAAGGAAGCGACCAGACGCACCCGTGAAGCGGGCTCATCTTCGGGCTCGTCTTCTCAGAAGCGCCGCATCTGGATTCCTCATAGCATGTACCGTCCAGCCGCTCCAGTGTACAGACCTGCTTATGCTGCACCTCGTCTGCCTCCTCCACCATCGAGGCAGCCTCTTCAAGCTACACCACCTTGAGCTCCTGCACCACGTCCAGACAGTGGACTCTGCTTCAAGTGTGGCCAGCCAGGTCACCGTGCCAGAGACTGTTCTCAGGGTCATAATCAGCTAACACTTCCTCCAACTGGCCGTGGAATTCCTCAGTAGCGTAACAATAATGCCAGACCTTATGGTCGTGGTCAGGCCTATCATGTCAACATGAGTGAAGACCCAGACCAACCAGCTATTGTGATGGGTACACTTCCTGTTAATTCAGTACCTGCATCTGTTTTATTTGATTCAGGAGCATCACGTGGGCATAGTATGGGCGTTCTGCGTCGTATACATCAGCCGGAGCTTAATAGACGTCAGCGACTGAGTGGCGCACGCTGGGTTGGACTGGTAATGCCCTGCGCTTGTATAAGGGGGGCTAGGTCTGCTCACCGGCCGCATATGCAACGTGCAGGAGTTCCCGGGGCGAAGGCCCAAGACCCCCGGGTGCATAGGTTTAGTCCGGCGTGCTGACCTCTCTGTTAAGTATTCGGTCGGGTTGTGGCGTGTTGCTTAGCCGAGGCCGGGCATGACCCAGAAAAGTGTGTCCGTCCGGAGTTAAGCGAGCATGGTGGGTAAGTTGGTGCACTCCTGCAGGGAAGAAAACATCTATCGATAGCCTGTCCTACGGTAACGGACAATCAGAGTTGTATCCCGATCAGTACAACTAGAACCTAACACTTGAGATGATAACTGGATAGTATGGCTCTGGGATTGCTTTCTCGTGGGGAGTCGAGAAAGGATCTCTGGGCGAGGTTGATGACACTACTATTACGTTACTTTATGTTAATCTGCACTCATCTAATGCTGCAAGACCGCTGAAGATGCTGAAGATGCTTGTCTTCGATAGGACTAGACTTTCCCCTCTATTCTGGCATTTCTGCAGCCCGGTCCACATATACAGCCTCCCTTTGAAAATGTTGCATATGTAGTGTAGATCCTTGCTTGCTGAGTACTTCGGATGAGTACTCACGTTTGCTTATCTTTCCTTTTTTCCCATATTCGTTTGATGCAACCAGATGACGGAGCCCCTGAGATAGCTGTCCCCGCCGACGGCTACTACTACTACCCTCCCGGCGAGTACTACTACGAGGAGCCGTCCGATGACCAGGAGTAGGTTCGGAGGGTCCCAGGCAGGAGGCCTGCGCCTTTCGATCGTAGCTTTTGTTTTGCCCCGCCTTCTTGAAGGCTTATCTCTGTTTCTGTTTTATGTCTGTACTCAGATATCTAACGCTTCCGCTGATGCTTGATTGTCATCAAGCTTATGTATTCGAGCCCTCGAGGCCCTGGCTTGTAATATAATGCTTGTATGACTTTATTTATGTTTTAGAGTTGTGTTGTGATATCTTCAAGTGAGTCCTTAGGCTTGATCGTGTGCATTTGCGTGTATGGTTAGTGCATGATAAAGCTGGGGTCGTCACATGCTTGGTCTGCGACGGCATGGTGAAATCACTTGCAGCTCCGGAATTTTACCACGGGAAGGACCCGGAACCTTTGTTGGTGGTCACCCCGATCGATCGCCAACAGTGGGATTTTACTAAGCCAAAACCCAACCACTGCAGCTCCGATCTGAACTCCTCCGAGATTCAACTGGCTACTGATACCAATTGTCAAGGCCAGAATTCCTCAGACAAGATAATTACTCAAACTAGCCCCGATTATATTGATCCAGCGGAAGAAATAGTACAAATCAGGGATACAGATCGAGGATCGACCAATTTCTACCAAGTCTATCTAGGGTTCTACAGATAGTCTAGCTATTACAACTTGGAGAAAGGGGAAAGATGCTGGGGATCCCGAGCCGGAGGGATTAAGTAGCTGGTGAGTAGGTGGCATCGCACGTGAGTGCTGTAGCAGTCACGGCGTGACAGCAACGGCTGGAAAAGGAACAGAGTTCCGTGATTGGTGCCAGCCGTTGATCTTCATGCGCTCATCTCATCGTAGGCGTCCATTTCCCAGGCGTATAGCTCTTCGTCAGTGCCTTCATCTTCAGAATAAGCGTCGACATCTTCAATTAACTGTTCCTGATTGTCAAGGTCCTGACACTCCACCATGAAGGTATGCACTGCTCTTCACCTCCAAATGCACGCAGATGTGACCTGTCCCTGTGCAATGCCTGATTCGTGTGGCTTTTGCGTTGGTTTCAGTTGAAGATCACGAGCGACGAAGACCAGGAGCTGTGAGTGTTTCTTCTCTCCCCATTTGTCCTCTAGACCCGCGTCGCGTAATCACCATACTTGACTGCTTTTGAGAAATGGTGTTTCTGTTTAGTTCGTGGTTCTTTTGATCGGCCCGTGACTTTTGTCGGTCTCGTGGATGTTGTTGTCTTGTGCATCTTTCTAATACTTTGTGTGGGGAGAACTTTTATGTTACTTGGTTAGTCTGGATGGTGTGGATCTATTATTTATTAGTGCGTGTGCATTACATGATGCGATTATTATCATGTTGAAGCTTGAACTGGAGTTTTTTTTGAGCGGTTATGCAGGGTGTTCTTAAACAATAATATGGTGTCGCAGAGGCTACTACTTTGTTTCGATGTTCAAATGTAGTTTCAAGTCGCATTTAGATTTCGAGTTTAGAAAGTGCATTGCAATATTAAGCATTGTCCAAGGATTAAGAATATGCAACCCCTCCCACATTCTTAACAAATTGGTTAACAACGAATGGTTTCAAGCATCTTTTGATGCTCAGTACTGATTAGTTTTCGGGGAAATATAGAAAACTACCCTGCATGTGATGCCATGAGCATCATTGAACTGTTTTTGAACTGCTTAAAAATATGACAGATGATGCCGTGATATGTCTTAATTAACTATTTGGTTGACAAATTTTGTAATAGAACAAAGCAGTTTACTTATGAAACCACCATAAGCAGACTTTTAGTGGTTAATAATCAGTATGTTAAAGTTTGTTGATTGACTAAATATTCCAGTTGGAATTTGCTCTTTCCTTTTTTTAATTTAGATATCTAACATTTTGGTATGAACTACAGGCGAAGAATCTCTGAGGAGGTACTTGTTGGTCCTCTTCTGGGTTGGCAACATATTTCATGATACATAAACCCTTCAGCTCATGTTTTGATAGTTTTGATCAAAGATATCTGTCAGTTCCTGTATTTTCAGGAATTCAAGGGTTATGTCCTCACAATCATTGGTGGTTTCGATAAGCAGGGCTTCCCAATGAAGCAAGGAGTGCAAACTTCCAGGCATGTTTGCCTTCTACTTCACAGGGGTATAACTTTATTTCCATGGTACTTCTTATCTACATCTTTCCTTCTTGAATTGAACTCTTAATCTCTTTTGTCTCAATTCTGTAGACATCCCTTGCTTCCATGGGTATGGCAGGCGTACAAAGACTTGTCTCAGACGCAAGAAAATATAAAGATAGAAGGGTTTGCGCTTTTGGCAACTAATGAGAGGATGAATAGGAGCTTAGAAGAGGGAATGGTATTGAGATTAGACATGGGATATGCTGTTTTAGTCCCACTCCTTAGTTTGGTATCTAATGGGAATTATGTGTTGGAGAAGTTTGTGGGAATTTATTAGGATTATTGAAAGATGATGGCATAAGTTGTGATGAAGCTTTAAGATAATTCCCTCCTAATTCCCACCGACTCCCCTGTTTTAATATTGGAAGTTGGAATCTCAAACTGCCCCTTGTCAATTCCCAAACCCGGTAACTTTGTACGTAAAGGCAATCTGAAGATGGTATAACACTTGTTTAAGGTCATTTTGGACCATAGTTTATCATTATTAGTTGTTCCTCGTGGACATGGTTGTATGAATAGTTTTAAACATTGTGTTGTGGTTGCAAAATTTACCCACATGATGAGTTTACCTTAACAAGACAACCCCGTTGGCACACATCTTTACCCAAGCCACTCTCTAAGGAGAGAGAGAGAGAGAGAGAGAGAGAAAGAGTGAGAGTTTCTTATGGTGTAATACTCCCTCCCCCATCCCCTCCTTGGATTCAATTGATCGATGAAGACTCAATGAGAGTATCTCACAAGTTAAATGAGGTCCACCCTCTGGGTCAACATATCCATCTAACCTCTCAAGTGGGCAACACAAACTAAATGCATGGTAATGGGCATAATCAGGGTCTTCCAGAAAAAATGTATCGTTGCACTGGTTACTAGTCCAGCGGCGAGTTCTAGCACATATGATCTAGGTGCGGGGTTGACCTTGGCATGTGGTGGAGTAATGGCAGCTTGGCGGCTAGTGGCTGCAATGTTAGGGCAGACACCGGTCGGGGGGAGGGGGCGTAGGATCGGTCGTGAGCATCGACAAGCAATGCTCGTGCACGCTCGCACGCGTGCTTGGCTCCTACCGCGAGAGAATGTGGGCGCATATCTCACGGGCCCGACATGCCATAGCTGACCATGCTCTCTACAATGTGAACACCATACAGTGCATGCACAACTCACTTTGGTGCCAGTTCCTGCTCAAAAATGGCCTCCATGGGTCTTCCTGAGAACTAGGAAGGGTAGGGAAGACTGGGAGAGAAATGGAGGTAGTCCAATAGTGGTCAGATGGCGAATGTTGGACCAATGGATCGTAGGATGATCTTCTTGACCGTGGCATCTATGTGTAGGTGACCAAGATGACTAAAGACAAGATACCAATGTCTCATCTTCATGGAGGAGCAGAAATTAGGTTTTCATCCTTTCTAAGATTTTTGGTACAAAAGAAAATAACTTTACCACGGAAATATTTGAACTAGGGAGTCCCATTTTCTGGGTATTGGGTTTGTATGATCACATGAAGCTCTATAAGGGTGTTCTTCGAATTTTCAAGTGGTGGAAAAAGGGGTTCCTTTGTAATGGTGGAATATACAAGAGGCTCTGTAATAGAGAGATAATTATTTTTCCCATGGGCTATGACTTTGGCTTTATACTATGTGTAGTGGCATGGTTTGCACAAGGGATCCACATTGGTTTTACCATGTCATGTGACATCGAGTTTGAGATGGGCAAAGGAAACACAAGAGAAAACAAAAAGAAAAATCACCAAAAAAAGGAAAATAAAAACAAGAAGTGAAAATTGGTCTGCTACACAAATTGGGAAGGATGTCCTGTCGAGGGGCATATAAGATGATCTAGACAATGTCTCAAGCAGCGTCGAATCATAGAGACATGCTCTCTAGATCTGGAGCATTTCAGGAGGCATCACGTGAGGATATGATAGATCTGGGCCTCCCGACATAGTCGATTCCAACAAATGGCAATATAATGAAGGGATGATTCGTGGGGTGAATGAAACCTACATGATGATAGTTTGATGTAAAGGTGTGTTGGAGACTTAGCCATCTCCCTAGTGCGGAGTCGAGGATTGACATGGAGGGTGCCATACTACTAAAAGGGCCTCACTCCGGGCATCTGCTCAGCGAGGGGCGGTTTCCATGTAGCCATATGACATACAAGATTACTTCTCCCTTTTGTTGTATTTACTCCCAAGGAGGAAAGGGTATGGTGCAGTCCTCTAGCATAGGGCCTGACACAAAGCCTCACCCGATGCTTATGTGTCTGCCCTAATAATAACTAGGAGTACTTCATGTTCCAACTGGAAATTAAAATATATGCACACTTCTTTGGGCCAAGCAGTTCAACGTCTTTATGTTTTTCCTTTTCGAAAATCTTGAGCTTCTGTATTATTATTATTATTATTATTATTATTATTATTATTATATAAAGGAGCTCAACATTCTAGAGATATCATGTTTCTCCTATGTTGCACAAGGTTGGATTATGGCAAGTACTCTTGCCTTTCTAGTTTCTTTTTACTGTTGATTTCTTCAATTGCATATAAGACTTAACTGTAGCTAAGAACGAAACTCAACCGCATAAGAAGATGGACAATTCGGTACGTGTGAGTTACCTTTGTATCCTCTTCCCTGCGCCTTGCGCCAATGCCGCCGCCTAGCAGTGGTGGATCTACCATGCATAGATTGACCTGAGCCTTTCGCCACAACAAGACTATCAACCCCCTGGGAAAACCACGGTCAAACGACGGGATATGATGGATTCCGACGAAAATCGCCGGAGGAAAGGTAAACCCTAGAAAAACCATAGCGTCCTAATTTAATTTTGTGTCAATGCAGAGACATAAGCCCATTTTATAGGTGATTCCTATTTGACGCATAGGTTGCTAGAAAGCGACCTAGCGCGCACCCTCTCATGAGCCATATCCTCAGCCCATGGTGGGTTTTTTTCATCGTTTCTAGAACCTTCCCTGAACCATTTTTATTTTTTTCTGTTTTTTATATTTTTCTATTTTTCTTCTTTTTGTTTTTTATTTTGTTGTTTTTCTTTTTCTTTTTTCATGCCTTTTCTCTTTTTATACGAGAAAACTTTCGATCTATTCATCTTCAATCATGGCAGTACAACAAATATCAGAAATAATAAGAAAAAGTACATCCAAATCCGTAGGCCACCTAGCGATAACTACAAGCACTGAAGTGAGGCGAAGACGCACCACTGTCATCGACCCTCTCTCGCTGAGGCGGGCAAAACTTGTTGTAGCAGACAATCGGGAAGTCGTCGTGCTATGACCCTATAGGACAAGCGCACCAGAACAACAACAGTAGCCGGTGAAGAGTTGCGTAAATCGGAAGGATCCAACATGAAAAAACACAAAAGTAAACAAACGATGTTCAGATCCGAGCAGATCCACCAAAGACAGATCCTGCGGAGACACACCTTCACACGCCCATCGATGATGCTAGATGCACCACCGGAACAGGGGCTAGGCAAGGAGAACCTTAGTCCATCTTCAAAGAGTCGCCGTTGAAAGTGCTAGTTATCGACTGGAGGGGGGGTGAATAGGCGATTTTTATGAAAGTCTTCAAAGCACGAGGTCTTTGAAGACAATCAATCAAGTTGAACCTATATGATATGCAGCGGAAGATAAACTACTCTAGACAGACCATAGTCAAGTAAGCAATATAGAGAAAGCACGAAGACTAATGGCAGCTAGGTAGAACAGATCGGAATGGAAGACAGTATGAAGCCAAATAGGTAATAGTCTTCACACGGTGAAGTCAAACAGATCAGGCAAGCAAGCAATGACTTCACGAAGACAAACTGAAATGTAAAGGAGGTAGGGGATATAACCAGTAGCTTGGTGAAGACAAGGATTTGGTAGACCAGTTCCAGTTGCTGTGACAACTATACATCTGGTTAGGGAGGCTGAGATTGAACTCAAAAGACTGTGTCTTCACCTTATTCCCCTTGAGCTAAGGACACCCAGTCCTCGCCCAATCACTTGGGTAAGTCTTCAAGGTAGACTTCCAAACCTTCACAGACTCCGTTCACTGGCGATCCACAATGACTCTTGGATCCTCAGAACATGACGCCTAACCGGCTGGAGGATGCACAGTCCTCAAGTGTAACAAGTCTTCAGGTCACGCGGACAGAAAGACTTCAGTGATGCCTAACACTCTTTGGCACTGGGTGTTTTGGGCTTTGTCCTTGCAAGGATCTTTCTCTCAAAGGCTTCGGAGGTGGGTTGCTCTCAAACGACAGAAGCCGTGCACTAACTCTGAGCAGCCACCAATTTATGGTGTAGGGGGTGGGCTATTTATAGCCAGGAGGCAACCCGACATGATATGTCCGAAATGACCCTGGGTCACTAAGGAACCAACACGTGTCCAACGGTCGGATTTCAAACACACGCGGCAGCTTGGCTTGGGCTACAAGCAAAGCTGACTCATCCAACTCTGGATAAGATTTGCTCTCATTGTCTTCGCTCGAAGACATAGGATTTTGGTTGAGCATCACTTTAGTCATCTGACTTGTTCACTTGGACCCCACTTAACAGTACGGTGGTTCCTATGACTCAAAGAAGAAAAAGGAAACTACGAAAGAAACTATGTCTTCGCACTCCATAGTCTTCAAGTGAATGTCTTCACACGTCATTATCTTCAACGTGAATGTCTTCATGAACCACCATTGTCTTCAATGTCTTCATACAATTTTAGGGGTCATCTCTGGTAGGAAAACCGAATCAATGAGGGACTTCTACCTGTGTTATCCTGCAATTCTCACAAACACATTAGTCCCTCAACCACGTTTGTCGTCAATACTCCAAAACCAACTAGGGGTGGCACTAGATGCACTTACAATCTCCCCCTTTTTGGTGATTGATGACAAACTGGTTGAAGTTTTCAACGGGGATAAAAGTATGTGAAAAGTTAAAGTACATGGGTATTGGCTTCATAGGTTGAAAGAGGCTCCCCCTGAAGATGTGCATATAAATGTTTTGCCTTTGAATGCAAATGCACATGGCAGGTTTTGCTTTGTGGAGATCTTCTTCAACACATGAAGACAATTCATCATGCATACACAAATGTAATGAAGATAATGAGATGCATAATGAGAAATGGGCGTCTGGAGAATGACTTCATGCGGGATTTATCATCGCATCATAGGGTAGCAGCATAAAATAGCAGACGACCATCAGGTTTAAGTGTTACAACTCAAAAGCCAACAGTTCAAGAACGAGAGTTGTAAAAACTTAGCAAAAATAAGCACCCAACCCATATATGGACCCGCTTGAAGACTATCAACTCATATGCTTCTCCCCCTTTTGTCAGTAAGGACCAAAAAGGTTTGAAGACATAGAGCACCTACTCGTTCCCAGACGGTGAAGATGTTGGGGCAGCAGGGTCGATGTTGGAGTTGGGCGGTGCAGAGGGGCCTGATGCAGAATCCTGGTGCAGTGAAGCCATAGCTGGTGAAGTGGCGTCGTCCTCTTCATCTATGACTCGAGCAACCACAGTTGGAGCCGAAGATGAATACTTAGAATCTTCAAGGGAAGGAGTTGGATGCCAACTTGCTGATTGTGGAGGCCTGGAGTCAAACTTGAAGCGCTCGGTGAAGCCATCTTCTTGCAGATCATCTTCAGAACAGAGCAGTGTGAGGCTCTTCCAGGACCGCCGACAGGCTTCATGCGCAACAAATGAGTTCTTGGTTGCAAGGTTGCGAATACGATTTACATCAATGAGCAGACTCTGCATCTGGCGCTTCAGCCAGTCATGATGCCTATCCTGCTTCTGGTGAAGTGGTACAAGAAGCTCTCTGTCATTCGGTACGTGAGCACGCTTCTAAGGCCTTTGTGCTACCGTGCTGGCTGTTGCATCTGTGTTTGCACGATGCGGTAGACGAAGCTGACCAGCAAGAGGACCAGCAGGAGCAGGAGGATTCGGCACATGGACGCCTTCAATGGGTTGAGTGAAGCTTTGAAAGGCGGCATTGTCTTCACGAATTGGCTTCTTGGCAGGCTCAGGGTATATGGCTTCATATGACATATCAACTTCAGGCAGAAATACAACATGGTTGCGCGCTGAAGCTTGATAGTTGATTGTTGAGTGAAGCTTAATGAGCCGCATGACCCATGGAGCATAAAACTTGAGGCCAAACAGATCAATTCCTGAAGCTGCCAGCTGACGGATGAAGAAGTCTTGAGTGTTGAATCTGATGCCATTGATGATATAGAAGACCAATGTCTTCATGGTGCCCTCAATTTTGGTGTGAGGAGAATGACCCTTGATTGGCCACAGAGTATGCCTCAAAATATGATAGATAGTACGGGGCAGATACTCGAGGTCTTGGACATAGAATTCCTTGGGGTATTCAGCATCAATAGGCAAAGGCTTCATCATACTGAGCATTTGACTCATATTCGGCTCAGGCTTCTGGAAGACACTCTGCAATTCCTGCTCATAACGTTGACAACCTGGCTCATATAGATCACCAGGAGTGGGCAGAGAGGTGAGCTAGATGATATCTTGAGCTTTAGCTTCATGATGGACATCCCCTGACATCCACTCAAGGACCCATGTCTTCGGATCCCTGTTGTAGCCTGAGATATGCAACGTGGCATAGAATTGCAGCAGTAGCTCTTCGTTCCAGTGCTCCTTGTCGACGACAAAAGGGAGCAGACCAACTTCGCGGAAGCAGTCAAGAGCCTCTTAAAGGCATGGCAGCCCAGCAATGGCATCACAGTCAAGACGCTTGTGGGGAAAGATCCTGTCTTGATTGTATAAAATGCATGAGTAGTAGCTGCGTTGCTGGTGGCTCCAGAACCTATCTGAGGAGATCTTTGGCTTCTTGTATGGATTCTTAGCAGAGTCGAAGAAGGTATTGTGCTCTCTGAAGCTCAAGACACTGAAGGCATCCTGATTTGTAACAGCACTTGGAAGCCTTGGCAGTCTGGGCTTCGGCTTCTGCGTCTGAGGCCTTTGCTCAATGTGGTAATCATATTGGGGACCATGAGCAACTGGAGGCGTCATAATTGGCCACTTGATGCTGACGAGCTCGCCCTCACGATTGAAAGCCCTTGCCATCGTGTGTGGAACAGGTGGAGCAGCAGCCACATCCGAGGTGGATGGCTACACAGTGCCTTTAGCAGCATTATTGGCTTCAGGCTGCACATTATCTTCAGCCATGACAACGTCATTGGCTTCAGTGGTAGCAGCATTGACATCATCAAGCGCAGGAGCTTCAGTGGTCTAGACAACAGGCGGGTCAGGCATAATCACTTCTTCTTGAACAACTTGATTAACGGTAGGGGGAATAACTTCACGATCTTCTTCTTTTTGTTCATCGACTGATGCATCCGGAATATCTTCTGCCTCTTTGGCTTCTGACTCATGAGCAGTCACTGAAGGGATGGCTTCAGGAAACACTTGACGTGCTACTGAGCTTGTGTGTTGCACAACCTCTTCAGGAATGCTGGACATGGAGACCGTGGGCCTAGGGCCTCTGCGAAGTCTTCGGAAAGAGGGCGATGCCTGTGGTGAAGGAGTGGTCTTCTCCATGTCCTCTGGTGTAGCTTGCGGGGTCTCAAGCACCGGAGTGGTGACATGAGCAGGAGGAGTGCTAGGAATGACTTCATGCAACGGGGAGTTAGGGTGTTGCTCTTCCCAGAATACATCTTGTGTGATTGGCGTCATGGGACCGCCAATGCTTATCAGTTCACTGCTCGTAGGAGCAGGCGATGATACCGGGTTGGGCTGGATCTGAGGAAGGACTTCATCATCTTCAACATTGTCTTCACGACCAATGTCTTCAGCTGCGGTGGAATCAACAGCTGGAATATCTTCAGACTCGTGGGCCTTTGTGGAAGCAGGCTCATGCACAACGAGACGATGCTCGCGATTGGTGGAAGTAGGCAGTGCAACTAAAATAGGCTCAACGAGCAATGGTTCTTGGGGAGCAGCACGTTCTTTGCGTGAAGACTTTGAAGACTTTGTCTTTAGCTTCTTCTTGGAGGGAGCAGCATCAGAAGTATCATGGTGCTTCCTCTTCTTGGCTTCGGCCTCAGCCAACTTAGTTTTCTTCTGCTCAGAAGCTACTGAAGGGACCTTTGGCTTCGAGCCAGTCATACTGGCAGGGAAGATAATGCTTGGTCTTTCCTGCCTTCGGGCTTTGAGTTCAGCTTCAGCAGGCTTCTTCTTCTTCTTGGCAGCCAGCTTGGGGTCAATGCCTGGATGCCCAAGAGCCTTTCTCTTCACAGCCTCATTGTGAGCCTGGACGCATTTCTCAGCATAGTACTTCATGCGCTCACGTGAGCCTTTGGCTTCCTCACATTTCTTTTTGAACTGAGCCTTGAGGTCAATCATCATTTGCTTGAAGTTCTGAACATCAACGACACTGAGCTTTGCCATATGCTTCTTGAATTGGGCCTTCTCATAGTCAATTTTGTTTTTCAGCTCAACAATCTTCTGAGCTATGGCAAGTTCCTTGGCTATGTAGCCCTGAAATGTGACACTGATGTCTATGGGCAGCTGCAGATCGTCAATGGTGAGAGTAGGATCTTCAAACCATTCATCGATGAAATTGTTGAGAATATCTACATCAAAGAGAGGCAGATCCTTGAAAATTTCGGCCTCTTGCTTGCTCTTGATAAGCATTTCTAGAGCATCATCAGCAAGATCTTCATCACTGGAGAGATCTATAGTATTCTCTTCATTTCGCAAGATGCTAGCTGGAGTGAGGTCATGTCCAGAGATCTTCTTGGGCTTCTTGGACTTCTTGGAGATGCGGGATTGATCCTCAGACTGCACACTGGATTCAGGAGGTGCAGATTGCAATGGCTTCACTCTTGAAGCTTTTGGAGCTGCAGAAGATTTTGAAGCCTTAGACTTCTTCTTTGGCTTCGGAGGCTCAGGATCATCCTCATGTTCCTCTTCGCCAGCAGCCTCTTCGACAGTGGCCCTTTGGGCAGCAGTGTGGGAGATAAGCCCATCAAAGCTATTGAAGGGGCCAATGATATTCTGATTGGCTTCACGACTGCCATCAGGCCTTGGAGCTGCTGGACCAGGGCTGAAGTCAATCCCCAGGTCCTTCTTGTTCTGGACAGCAGAAGCCCTTGCAAACTGAAGATTTTGCTCAAATAGTTCATCTTCGCGGCACCATCGGAGACTGGATGGGTCGGCATTCTCAGGCTGAGGTCCTCTGACCATGCAAGGATAGAAGCCCTTTGCAATGGCTTCAGCCTTCATCTTGGGATGCAGCTTTTTGTACACAATGTCGGCCCATGGTGGCCTCACGGCATTCTTCTTTGCATACTCATTAGTGACAAAGTTGTACAGAAACCATTGCTCTGCCCAATATCTTCGAATCCATTGGACTCGAGTCTTGCGTTCACCATAGGTTTCCTCTGGGTCAGATTTGTATTGCTCATAGATATCTGGTGGTAGGTCTAAAGCAGTGTTGTCCCGGCGCTGCCTGCCACCCTTCTTCGCAGATTTTCCGCCAGCCATTGGATTCAGAATGAAAGGCTTCACAACTGAGTTTGGCTTCAATATGCTGGTCAAACAAGAGCTGGCTTTTGGAGATTCAATGTGATGCTGTAAGAACTCTGCAAATGAATGCAGACTATGAGAACCAAGGGATTCTCCCACGGACATGTACCTATGACAGCATTAGAGATGCGAGGGAAGGGGAAGAGGTCATATGCATTCTCAGAAGATTTTGAAGATAAATCAGTTTGAAGACATTAACCTCATAGTGCGAAGACATTCACTTATCGATGTGAGTTGGTTCCAGATTTGTACGAATCCATGAATAAGTACAAGTGAGGAATCTAACTAGTGGTGATACATAAGTGAACATACTTGCAAGTTATGAGATGCAGAAACAGAAGGATATAGATTTGGAAGTGTAGAAACAACTTTTGGAAGACGTGGACAGTTTCAACGGATCAAATAAGCGGTAAAGAGCGAGTCTTATTTACTGCACGATGAACTGCTAGACGAGGCAGAAGGAGGCCGAGCAGTTCAATCTCCCGCCCCCTAACTTGGCGGCAAAAGACACCTACAGCGGCGGCGGAGAAGACGATGTCCGCGGCCGGCGTGAAGACGGCGTCGGAGAGGTTGCGGCAGTGAAGCGCTTCGTCTCCGGCGTCGACTGATGCTAGCGGTGGCGCTAGGGTTTGAGCGAGACGGCGAGGGGAGAAGGGAGCAATAATGACCGCGTGGGGTGAAGTATTTATAAGGAGGAGGGATGACGCAGTGCAATTACGCAGGTGCCCCTGGCGGTTCACATCTGAAGGACACGTGGCTAGCATGCAACTTATTGAAGGTTGAGCCACGAGCCCACGCGCGCCTGGTTTGTCAGGTGGTCGTTTCGGCTTCTTCGGTATTCAGGCAAAAAGGATAAGAACATTAAACACAGTTTTAAATGTGCGTCTCTGTATCTTCAGCTGACAAGGACACAGTGAAGACATTCGACACGTGTCAATATAATGCATATGAAGAGACAGAGATAGTTTGAGGGAGAAGCACAGAAAGGGGTTAGGGTCCGATCACATTCACTTAGCGCAAAAAAACGGCAACTTGAAAACATAGCTATAAGTGAATGATGTAGAGGACAAAACACATGTATATATATATATATATATATATATATATATATATATTCGTGAAGACCAAAACAACATTGCGAAGATAAACCAATGTTGAAGACAAACCAAATATGAAGATAATGCAATCATGATGCCAAATGAAAATCTTCAAGAAAGTGTGGTGGTGGCGTTACCCACTGTATAGGAAACATTAGACCCAGACACGGCGCACAATTATCGTGGCGCTCCGAAGTCAAATTCCACATTAATGTATTCACACTTAGAGGGTAAGTCTTCATGAATTGAAGATATACGTTACTTCGTGTGTTGCGCACCTAAGTCATCAATATGCATAAGCGTTAGGATGTGTGTCCATTCACAGGACATTCGAGGATTCTAAGATATTTAGCTCAAACTGTTGAAGCTCTTCTTGCATAGCTTGAATCCATTCAGGTTCCATGAAGGCTTCATCAACTTTCTTGGGTTCAGATATAGAGACAAATGCAAAGTGCCCACAGAAGTTTGCTAGCTGTGTTGCTCTTGAACGAGTGAGAGGACCAGGTGCATTTATACTGTCGATGATCTTCTCAATTTGTACTTCATTAGCAACCCGAGGATGAACTGGGCGAAGATTTTGCCCTTGCTGATTGTTGTCTTCATCTTCAGCATTGGTTTCAGGCTGAGCATTGTCTTCATGTTGATTAGGTGCAGAAATGATGATTTCCTCTTCAGCCTGTTCCTCGGTAGGTATGATTTCTCCAGTACCCATTAGCTTGATAGATTCACTTGGTGTAGCTTCATCTAGCACATTTGGCAGGTGCTCTCTTTGTGAGCCGTTAGTCTCATCGAACCGCACATCTACAGTTTCAACCACTTTATAGTGAAAGAGGTTGAAGACCCTGTAGGTGTGCGAATCCTTTCCGTAACCAAGCATAAAACCTTCATGTGCTTTTGGTGCAAATTTGGAAGTGTGATGTGGATCCTTGATCCAACACTTAGCACCGAATACTTTGAAATAGCTAACGTTTGGCTTCTTACCAGTCAGTAGTTCATAGGATGTCTTCTTGAAGAACTTATGAAGATAGACTCTGTTGATGATGTGGCAAGCAGTATCAATGGCTTCAGGCCAGAACTTCCTTGGAGTCTTGTACTCATCAAGCATCGTACGTGCCATCTCAATGAGGGTTCTGTTCTTGCGCTCCACGGCACCATTCTGCTGAGGTGTGTATGGAGCAGAGAGCTCATGTGTGATGCCCAATGTATCAAGATAAGTGTCGAGGCCAGTGTTCTTGAATTATGTGCCATTATCACTCCTGATGTGCTTGATCTTGATGCCATAATTGGTCATGGCATGATTGGCGAAGTGTTTGAAGACATCCTGCACTTCAGTCTTATAGAGAATTATGTGCACCTAGGTATATCTCGAGTAATCATCAACAATAACGAAGCCATAAAGATGTGCAGTGGTAGTAAGGGTAGAATAGTGAGTAGGGCCAAATAAGTCCATGTGAAGCAGCTCGAAGAGGCGTGATGTAGTCATGATTGTCTTCGAGGGATGCTTGGCCCTAGTCATCTTCCCGGCTTCACAAGCACCACATAGATGATCTTTCTTGAACTTGACGCCCTCGATGCCAATGATATGCTTCTTCTTCATGAGAGTGTGTAAGTTCCTCATGCCCGCATGTCCTAGCCTTTGATGCCAAAGCCAGCACTCTGAAGCTTTTGCTAGAAGACATACGGCAAGCTGTGGTCCTGCGGAGAAATCTGCCATATACAGATCACCTCTTCGATAACCTTCGAAGACTAGAGATTTGTCAGTTTCCATAAGCACAAGGCAACGATATTTTCCGAATATCACAATCATGTTCAGATCACAAAGCATCACTTTGTCCATGTGTTGATCCTTTGAGATAATAACTCTACCTAGGCCCAATACCTTGCTTTTACCAGTGTCAGCGAATGTGATGTGGCTTTTAGTAGATGGACGTAGGGTTGAATCCATGAGAAGACTTCGATCACCAGTCATGTGGTTAGTGCATCCACTGTCCAGTATCCACTCAGTAGCTTTCGGAGTCGTACCCTACAGTCCAGTTAGCGGGATAGGCTTCACCAAGAGTATTGTGAAGCACAAACATGTAACGAACAAGCATGCTATCAAAGTTAAGCTTTTTGTTTGGTAAGATAGGATGCTCGTCAAGAAACCCTGGGACGAAATAGATGGTAAGACCATTCTGGCACTTTATCTTGCGTCCCACAAGATGTTTTAGGTCCCCAGCATTGGCGTCAGAAGTCTTTGATTTCTGGTTGGAGACCTTTCCCTGCAAAAGAAGTTAATTCTTCTTAACCACCCACATCTTAAGGGGTGGCTTAGAAGCAATGAGTCTAAGTGCAGCATCTGAGAACTTTGGCTTAGGAGCCCTAGCAAATAGTTTTGCAGGAGGTGAATAATACTCATAAGAATATGCAGAAAAGTTCTTTGATTTATGAACATAGCGGTTAGAAGAAACACGCTCATATTCATGAGTCCGATGATAGTTTCCCTGCAAAACGTTGGCGTTAGGGTGACCTTGTGAGGTCCTCTGTCTGTATGAAGCCTTTGGGCCACGTGAAGCCTTTGGTATGGGGTTTGTCTTCTTCCCTGGTCGTGTCATGATGACATTCACAGGAAGTTTCTCAAGACAACTCTTGGGCACCCAGATCTTCTTCAAAGGTGACCCATTCCTGCTGTTAGTACCAATAAACCTGGCAAACACTTCACCATTCTGATTCTTAAACAGCTTATAATTGGCGTCAAAGGATTCAATGTCGGGGCCGGATTTCGGGGACACGACATATCCCAGAAAATTAACCCCTCGTGTCATCACCAGCCCAGGATTACCGTTACTGGTGGACACGTCCTTGTTACAGATTACCAAGCTATTACAAGAATTGGATACAAGACCATAAAGGTCTAATGATACAATAGTGATTCCGGTGGTGGATGACGGAATTATCTCGCGGTTCTTCAACGTCGATGGGGCTCCATTCCCACAGGAATGGCTGACCTGGATAATTCCTATCCCACATGGCTGCCATCCTAGGCTCCGCACGGACATCGCTGTGGTACTCCTTGTAGAAATCTTGACCTGGCCAAGTAAATAGCCAGGGACAAGCCTGTGAGTACGTTTGAATGTACTCGCAAACATCAGGAACAAAAGATATACCGAATGCAACAATTAAATTATATGATCAAGATGAACCACACTATATGCGTATGCTCATGATGGACTTAAATGCCTATTAATAGGAATTAAATCATGGCATGATAAAATATTAGCATATGCAAACATATAAATTTTTTAGTGATAAACAAGGAAAGTTAAAGGAAACAAAATAAAAGAAATGCCGGTCGGATGTCAAGTGACACCACGGTAGGTCTTGAAGAGAAATGCCAATCGGGTGTCTAAAAAAGAAATCGGACGAGACAGGACCATCCGAGAACTCAGGCGACGCCACGAGAGGTCTTGAAAAGAAATGTCGGTCGGGTGTCAAGTGACGCCTCGGTCGGACTTGAAAAGAAATGCCAATTGGGTATCCACAAGAGTAGTGGCGTGATAAACCGCCTGATAACTCAGGGACGCCAAGAAGAGGTCTTGAAAATAAATGCCAATCGGGTGTCCACAAGAGTAGTGGCGTGACAGACCGCCTAATAACTCAAGGGATGCCACGGAGAGGTCTTAAAAATAAAATTGAGTGCCCGGGGTAGTCTAGCCAGCCCCTGAGACACTCAGGAATATAAAATAAGAGAAACGGGTTAGTCCACAATAATATGTATAACCACAGTATTATTAACACCCATAGCAAAATATTCATGGTAGCATCAGGGTGACAATAAATATTTAGCAAAAACAATTCAGTCACATTTTAAGTATTTCCTCCGGAGACCGACACTAAGATCGACACTTGACCAACCCAAACTGTAGTCCTTGACCGCGGACACGGCTATTCGAATAGGTTCAAACTCTGCAGAGGGTGTACTCTTTACCCACAAGTAAAGGATTTCTTTAGTCAGTACCTTGACACTGACTAATTCCCATTACGGTCTTTGAGTTGAAAACACACCTGACCAGCACACACCAGATTAACTTTTCGGATGCCAGGAATCACCCAAGGCATCGTTCAAGAAAAACTCTGAGACGGAGAGACCAATGTCCTGCATGGGATCACTATTAATATGCGCGGATTACAAGGGGTGCCCCCCTCTCAGTTACAACTGGAAACACCCATGCCCCCTGACCCAATGACAGGATTTAGTCCCGGATCCCTGGGAAACCCTCATCGTGGCCCTCTGTACGGTGTGTGCACGGAAAGGGGTTATCAACTTACTGAACCATACCCTACCTGTGGCAGGAACATGTGGCAGCACGAAACAAGTATGGGGGTTACCGGAACAAGACTCCATCTACGGTCGACTCAGGAGGCATTAAGTTTCCTGCAACGGTTAACACAACAAGGTATTTTTTTAACAGCAATACCAACCGGGCCACAACCCTTGCATGCTCCAACATGCACAACAAACAAGGCATGATCACGCTCCAACGTGATCATCCTCCTGCCGGTAATGGTATTTTTCTTATGCCTGCTTCTGCAAGTTAGTCATGGCAACACACGAAGCATGGTACGATGAAATATGCCAACACTACACACATGCAAAATTAGCCATATGCCAGTTTTATTTGAATTCAACTTAGTCATGATCAAATTATTCTAGCAAATAAACTACCATGCATTCACCATATCAAGTGTTCAAGATGCTTGCCTTGAGCATGCAGAAATACTGGGTGCACTCCAAAAGTTTGAAAAGTTTCTTCCCTCCATTTTTCTTATTTTAAAGAATATAGCAATTACCACATAATTCAAAAACAGTATTAAAAGTTGTTTCAAATATTTTTGAAATAAATACTAAAATAAACTAGATGAAAAATCAAAAACAACAGAAAAAGAATCAATTTATTTGGAGTTAATATGAATTACTAATGAAATATCTAAGTTGGAATAGTTAGAGAAATAGAATATTTAAAATATCCAGTGGAAACAGAGTTTGGGAAAAATGTTCACCTAGGCTGGAATAAAAGATCATGATTTTAGGAATCTACAGAAATTTAAATCATTAGTTTTGGATTTGAATTGGTTGCCGTGGAATTATTTGGAGTTTACTGAAAAAGAAAAAGGAAAAGAGCAGGGGCGCGCCGTGAGCGCGGTTTAGCCGCTCGACGCCACTGGGCCGGCCTGGTCGATCAGCAACGCGGGACGGGTGCGACGTCAAAGGTGTATTCCAAGGAATACGTCTTTCCCTCGGGAAAGCAACTTCCATGGCACCCGTCTCCACTTATCCACGCGGCGGGGTTACGGGTCACTGACCATGGGCCCCACCGGGCCCACTCGTCAGGCTTGACCGTGATCCACCCCGCCTCCTCCCTCTGGCCGAACAGAGCGGGTCTCCGGTGATGCTCGCCGGCGAACGGCGGCACCCCACGGTGAGCTGAGGCCACCGTCTTGCTCAGGGGGCCAAGGCGGTCGTCTGGGTACCCGTCTTGTCCTCTGGCGTGGAGGGAGTCACCGGCGACGAGCAATCCCGAAGAGCTCCGGTGGAGGCGAAAGAGGGATTTTGTTTAGGAGCTTGCTCTGGTGGAATTGAAGGGTGGGATTGATTCTTGGGATCGAGAGGGAGCTACTGGAGAAGGTATTGAAGAGAGGGAGACTTTGGGGGCGCCAGAATCAACGAGACAGGGGTGGCGGCCGTGGTTGCCGGAGAAGAAGGAGACGACTCTCTTCGGTGGTCCTGTTGCTTGGAGAGAGTCACAGAGGGTGGGGGAGAGGTGACCCGGTCGAGAGGGAGATCGACATGGGTTAAATAGGCCCGGGAAGGTCGATGCTGTGTCTTCCCGAAGAAGGCACGACTGTGGCAGCCATTTATGGCAAAGCATGGACGGCGGCGAGGTAGGCGAGCAGCGGATAAGCTCTGGTAGATGGAGATTGAATGAGGGGGGTGCGCTGGAGGCCTCGGGCTCGTCCAGGCCCTCAGGTAGCTACGTGATAGCGACAAGCAACGGTGGTTGGCGGCTCGGGACGGTGGAGGGCGGTGCCAGGGGGAAAGCTTTGGTGCAGGGGAGATTGCGGCTGGTGCAGGTGGCCGGTGGAGCATGTGCGAGCTTGTGGTGGAAGCCACAGTCCAGGGGGGTTGCTGGCAGCTCGAGGACGCGCCACGCGGCCGGGCAGAGCCGTGGTGGAGACGGCAGCGATGAATGACAGCGGTGGGCGGCACTAGCGGACGAGAGGGGGTGTCGGCGGGGTTCAGGGTGGACTGGGTGATCCAATGGGAGACTTGAGCGAGCGGGAGAAGCAGCAGAGCAACGACATGAGGGCAAGACCGAACATGTCAAATGAGCGCTCTGCTCGTGCGCTGTGCACGCACTGGTCATGCGCACAACATGCTCGATAGAATGCCTGGAAGCTCTAGAAGAATTTGTTACAAGTGGGACTTAGCAGGGTGGGGCTCCTCGATATGGCAAGGCTGGTGGACATGTTGGTTTGGTCAAAAGAGCAAGTCTGCAATGTAGTCAAGAAAGAGGCCAAAATTCTGCCATGCCCACAATGTGTTTGACAGAATGCCAGAGCCATCTAGATGATTTTGTTGGAAGTGAAAATTAACAGAATGGTGTCTCCTTAGTGGGTAGAGCTTATAGTGTAGTTGGTTTGGCAATGAGAGGAACTTGCTAGTGCAAGTTTTATCAGAATACATTCCTGGACAGAAACTACAGGAGGTTATTTTGTGGTTTTGGAAAATTCTTATAGGGCTGATCTTCTGGAGTTAAGGGTTTTGTTGGAAGGACTAGGGTGTGGAAAAATTTCAGAATTTTTGGAGCAAGTAAAATAGGGGTTGTAGTAGAAACTCAAATTCAGGACAGAATTGAGAAGAGGTTGTTTCACTCAAATTTTTCAAAAGACCAAGTTTGGTTTTTGCATAAAAGTGATATATAGGCATCACATGACCTCCCATAATTTTTGTGGGATTTAAAAAGAATTATTTAAAATGGTTGTAGTGAAATAGAGGCATTTAAAATTTTGAAAAAGCTATTAAAAGAATTGTTTTGGGCAAATTTTTATTCTGAAAATAATTCTTACTGTTATTAAAATGTAATTGAAATGATTTGAGAAAACTACCAAAGCCACAATATTATTTCCAAAAATTTCTATATGGAGGGAAGAATTTTGATAAACAGAAATAGAAAATGGTTCTGAAAATAATAAAAGACCTAGTAAAAAAATTCAAAATTTTAATTCTGGCCAAATTTTATTTAATAAAAATATGATTAAATTTTTGGGGTGTTACAAACTCTACCCCCCTTAAGAAAATCTCGTCCTCGAGATTTGTTAAGGACGGAAGAATTAAATGCAATCACAACAGACAAGCAATCATGCATAAGACAATAACGCACAGGCACATCATTCAATCAAACACTACACACTGCTAGAAATATACCCATAATCGTCTACGGCGACGGTGGAATTTACAGGGCAACAGGGTTGCTAATGACAACTACTCTGGTAGACTCAGTCTACTTCGTCGACATCCAGACGGGCGTGTCTCGCGGACGTCGAGGCTTCTCCGGGGGCTTCACCATCGGAGTTGACTGGAGTGTTATGAGGAGCTGCAGGGTTGGAGTAGCGATGATGACCCACGCGGGGTGTAGTGGCTATAGTCCCGTTGGAGAAGATCCCCAAGAGACATCGGAGTTCATCCGGGGAAACAAATGCATTGCCCAGGTGGGCAACAGGGGCAGACCTCGCAGGCTCGATTGGTCTCCCGAACAGTACTATCGGGGTGTCAGTGGCGGGTGCAGCTTCACCTCTCACCGGGGTCAGGAGAGCAAGCGTCCTGCGGGTCTCAATCAGATCATTGGTGACCTGATCGAACAGTGCCTCTTGCGCCCTCAGGTAGCGCACCAGATGCACTAGGGCAGGATCCGTCTCATGGTCTCCATTAGCGACTTGGGTCGGCCTACCATAGCCTTCACGACTAGGGTAGTAGTAGAAGGAGCAGCAGTTAACCCTCGGCGACCGATGCCGGAGTTGAACTACAGCTTCTCGGGCTGCAAGTTGGATGGCTTGGGGCTCGTCGGAGGTCGTCCTCCCGGTGAACCGGTAAGGGCGCTCTGCGGTGATGCCCCTCCCGTAAATGTGCACCGTGGCCCAGTAGTGGTCGATGGCATCACTCGCGTGCTCTTGGTACACGACATACTCCGGCGGCTCTTCGATGCCGAGAGCACGACGGGTGAGATTGGCAAGGATGACTACAAAGCCTTCAAGCTCGGCTGCGGTGGTCTCGTTGTGCACGATGAGGCCTGGCATCTTGGCGGTTGGATATCGAACTAGGAGTGAGGTTGTGATGTGCTGGGTTGGGGAAAGACTTCTCTTATAAGCCAGCGGAGTCTTCCATCGCACGCTTGCGGATGGGACAACTCAGGTATCAGCCACAGGCACATGGCCTACGGGCTAGGTTGATAGGTTGGGCACCGATGGTCAAAAGATGTCGGCTGCCACTGTGCAGGCTTATCGGATGAGATGGGCTTAACTGTGGACACAGAAGGGTGTGGACGGAGTGGAAACCTAGGGATAGCGACCAGGCTAAGATAGGATTAGCCAGTGGTCAGCTAGGCTCTGATACCAAGGTTGTCGGGGCCGGATTTCGGGGACACGACATATCCCAGAAAATTAACCCCTCGTGTCATCACCAGCCCAGGATTACCGTTACTGGTGGACACGTCCTTGTTACAGATTACCAAGCTATTACAAGAATTGGATACAAGACCATAAAGGTCTAATGATACAACAGTGATTCCGGTGGTGGATGACGGAATTGTCTCGCGGTTCTTCAACGTCGATGGGGCTCCATTCCCACAGGAACGGCTGACCTGGATAATTCCTATCCCGCATGGCTGCTATCCTAGGCTCCGCACGGACATCGCTGTGGTACTCCTTGTAGAAATCTTGACCTGGCCAAGTAAATAGCCAGGGACAAGCCTGTGAGTACGTTTGAACGTACTCGCAAACATCAGGAACAAAAGATATACCGAATGCAACAATTAAATTATATGATCATGATGAACCACACTATATGCGTATGCTCATGATGGACTTAAATGCCTACTAACAGGAATTAAATCATGGCATGATAAAATATTAGCATATGCAAACATATAAAATTGTTAGTGATAAACAAGGAAAGTCAAAGGAAACAAAATAAAAGAAATGCCGGTCGGATGTCAAGTGACACCACGGTAGGTCTTGAAGAGAAATGCCAATCGGGTGTCTAAAAGAGAAATCGGACTAGACAGGACCATCCGAGAACTCAGGCGACGCCATGAGAGGTCTTGAAAAGAAATGTCGGTCGGGTGTCAAGTGACGCCTCGGTCGGACTTGAAAAGAAATGCCAATCGGGTATCCACAAGAGTAGTGGCGTGATAAACCGCCTGATAACTCGAGGGACGCCACGAAGAGGTCTTGAAAATAAATGCCAATCAGGTGTCCACAAGAGTAGTGGCGTGACAGACCGCCTAATAACTCAAGGAACGCCACGGAGAGGTCTTAAAAATAAAATTGAGTGCCCGGGGTAGTCTAGCCAGCCCCTGAGACACTCAGGAATATAAAATAAGAGAAACGGGTTAGTCCACAATAATATGTATAACCACAGTATTATTAACACGCATAGCAAAATATTCATGATAGCATCAGGGTGACAATAAATATTCAGCAAAAACAATTCAGTCACATTTTAAGTATTTCCTCCGGAGACCGACACTAAGACCGACACTTGACCAACCCAGACTGTAGTCCTTGACCGTGGACACGGCTATTCGAATAGGTTCAAACTCTGCAGAGGGTGTACTCTTTACCCACAAGTAAAGGATTTCTTTAGTCAGTACCTTGACACTAACTAATTCCCGTTACGGTCTTTGGGTTGAAAACACACCTGACCAGCACACACCAGATTAACTTTCCGGATGCCAGGAATCACCCAAGGCATCGTTCAAGAAAAACTCTGAGATGGAGAGACCAACGTCCTGCATGGAATCACTATTAATACGCGCGGATTACAAGGGGTTTCCCCCTCTCAGTCACAACTGGAAACACCCATGCCCCCTGACCCGATGACAGGATTTAGTCCCGGATCCCTGGGAAACCCTCATCGTGGCCCTCTGTACGGTGTGTGCACGGAAAGGGGTTATCAACTTACTGAACCATACCCTACCTGTGGCAGCACGAAACAAGTATGGGGGTTACCGGAACAAGACTCGATCTACGGTCGACTCAGGAGGCATTAAGTTTCCTGCAACGGTTAACACAACAAGGTATTTTTTTTTAACAGCAATACCAACCGGGCCACAACCGTTCCATGCTCCAACATGCACAACAAACAAGGCATGATCACGCTCCAACGTGATCATCCTCCTGCTGGTAACGGTATTTTTCTTATGCCTGCTTCTGCAAGTTAGTCATGGCAACACACGAAGCATGGTACGATGAAATATGCCAACACTACACACATGCAAAATTAGCCATATGCCAATTTTATTTGAATTCAACTTAGTCATGATCAAATTATTCTAGCAAATAAACTACCATGCATTCACCATATCAAGTGTTCAAGATGCTTGCCTTGAGCATGCAGAAATACTGGGTGCACTCCAAAAGTTTGAAAAGTTTCTTCCCTCCATTTTTCCTATTTTAAAGAATATAGCAATTACCACATAATTCAAAAACAGTATTAAAAGTTGTTTCAAATATTTTTGAAATAAATACTAAAATAAACTAGATGAAAAATCAAAAACAACAGAAAAAGAATCAATTTATTTGGAGTTAATATGAATTACTAATGAAATATCTAAGTTGGAATAGTTAGACAAATAGAATATTTAAAATATCCAGTGGAAACAGAGTTTGGGAAAAATGTTCACCTAGGCTGGAATAAAAGATCATGATTTTAGGAATCTACAGAAATTTAAATCATTAGTTTTGGATTTGAATTGGTGGCTGTGAAATTATTTGGAGTTTACTGGAAAAGAAAAAGGAAAAGAGCAGGGGCGCGCCGTGAGCGCGGTTTAGCTGCTCGACGCCACTGGGCCGGCCTGGTCGATCAGCAGCGCGGGACGGGTGCGACGTCGAAGGCGTATTCCAGGGAATACGTCTTTCCCTCGGGAAAGCAACTTCCACGGCACCCGTCTCCACTTATCCACGCGGCGGGGTTACGGGTCACTGACCATGGGCCCCACCGGGCCCACTCGTCAGGCTTGACCATGATCCACCCAGCCTCCTCCCTCTGGCCGAACAGAGCGGGTCTCCGGCGATGCTCACCGGCGGACGGCGGCACCCCACGGTGAGCTGAGGCCACCGTCTTGCTCAGGGGGCCAAGGCGGTCGTTTGGGTACCCGTCTTGTCCTCCGGCGTGGAGGGAGTCACCAGCGACGAGCAATCCCGAAGAGCTCCGGCGGAGGCGAAAGAATGATTTCGTTCAGGAGCTTGCTCTGGTGGAATTGAAGGGTGGGATTGATTCTTGGGATCGAGAGGGAGCTACTGGAGAAGGTATTGAAGAAAGGGAGACTTTGGGGGCGCCAGAATCAACGAGACAGGGGCGGCGGCCGTGGTTGCCGGAGAAGAAGGAGACGACTCTCTCCGGTGGTCCTGTTGCTTGGAGAGAGTCACAGAGGGTGGTGGAGAGGTGACCCGGTCGAGAGGGAGATCGACGTGGGTTAAATAGGCCCGGGAAGGTCGGTGTCGTGTCTTCCCGAAGAAGGCACGACTGCGGCAGCCATTTATGGCAAAGCGTGGATGGCGGTGAGGTAGGCGAGCAGCGGATAAGCTCTGGTAGATGGAGATTGAATGAGGGGGGTGCGCTGGAGGCCTCGGGTTCGTCCAGGCCCTCAGGTAGCTACGTGACAGTGACAGGCGACGGCGGTTGGCGGCTCGGGACGGTGGAGGGCGGCGCCAGGGGGGAAAGCTTTGGTGCGGGGGAGATTGCGGCTGGTGCAGGTGGCCGGTGGAGCATGTGCGAGCTTGCGGTGGAAGCCACAGTCCAGGGGGGTTGCTGGCAGCTCGAGGACACGCCACGCGCCCGAGCAGAGCCGTGGTGGAGACGGCGGCGATGAATGACAGCGGTGGGCGGCACTAGCGGACGAGAGGGGGTGTCGGCGGGGTTCAGGGTGGACTGGGTGATCCAATGGGAGACTTGAGCGAGCGGGAGAAGCAGCAGAGCAACGGCGCGAGGGCAAGACCAAACCTGTCAAACGAGCGCTCTGCTCGCGCGCTGTGCACGCACTGGTCATGCGCACAACATGCTCGATAGAATGCCTGGAAGCTCTAGAAGAATTTGTTACAAGTGGGACTTAGTAGGGTGGGGCTCCTCGAGATGGCAAGGCTGGTGGACATGTTGGTTTGGTCAAAAGAGCAAGTCTGCAATGTAGTCAAGAAAGAGGCCAAAATTCTGCCATGCCCACAATGTGTTTGACAGAATGCCAGAGCCATCTAGATGATTTTGTTGGAAGTGAAAATTAACAGAATGGTGTCTCCTTAGTGGGTAGAGCTTATAGTGTAGTTGGTTTGGCAATGAGAGGAACTTGCTAGTGCAAGTTTTATCAGAATACATTCCTCGACAGAAACTACAGGAGGTTATTTGGTGGTTTTGGAAAATTCTTATAGGGCTGATCTTCTGGAGTTAAGGGTTTTGTTGGAAGGACTAGGGTGTGGAAAAATTTCAGAATTTTTGGAGCAAGTAAAATAGGGGTTGTAGTAGAAACTCAAATTCAGGACAGAATTGAGAAGAGGTTGTTTCACTCAAATTTTTCAAAAAGACCAAGTTTGGTTTTTGCATAAAAGTGATATATAGGCATCACATGACCTCCCATAATTTTTATGGGATTTAAAAAGAATTATTTAAAATGGTTGTAGTGAAATAGAGGCATTTAAAATATTGAAAAAGCTATTAAAAGAATTGTTTTGGGCAATTTTTTATTCTGAAAATAATTCGTACTGTTATTAAAATGTAATTGAAATGATTTGAGAAAACTACCAAAGCCACAATATTATTTCCAAAAATTTCTATATGGAGGGAAGAATTTTGATAAACAGAAACAGAAAATGGTTCTGAAAATAATAAAAGACCTAGTAAAAAAATCAAAATTTTAATTCTGGCCAAATTTTATTTAATAAAAATATGATTAAATTTTTGGGGTGTTACATTCATCAATGATAATGGGGTGAGCACAGGTGAAGCGAGATAAGGTGGATGGGTCTACTGAAGGGTCCTTTGCAGCAACCCATGTGGTTTTGGGGTACTGCTCAGGCTTCCAGTAAGAACCATCAACATTCATCTTCCTCTCGAAACCAACACCCTCTTTCCTGGGGTTTCGGTTCAGAATCTGTTTCTTGAGGACATCGCATAGTGTCTGATGCCCTTTGAGGCTTTTGTACATGCCTGTTTCAAGCAATGTCTTCAACCTAGCATTCTCATCAGCAATAGTAGTGGTATCCTCAGAAGAGGGGTTAGTTACCACATCAGTAATTGAAGATATTGCAACATCAGAGGCAGTAGAACATTCAGCAATAGAGACAACATTGTCACGCTCAAGGCATTTTAAACATGGTGGCACAAAATCTTCCTGAGCGGAACTGATCTGTTGAGCGAGTAGTGAATCATTCTCCTTTTGAAGATCTTCAAGAGATGCTCTCAGTTTCTCTAGATCTTGCTTCCTTTGAAGATAATCATAGGAAAGCTTCTCATGAGTGGCTGAGAGGGTTTCATGACGACTTTCAAGTTCCTCGTACTTAACACGAAGATTTTTATGTCTTCGATTAAGGACTGAGTTCGATTCATTTCCTCGTCCAACAGGTCATCGCTTTTGTCTAGCAATTTTTGAATATGTTCCATAGCAGTTTGTTGTCCAGTTGCAATTTTAGCAAGAGTCTTATAGCTGGGTTTGGATTCACATTCAGAGTCATCTTCACTGGAGGTTTGAAAGTAAGCATCGCGTGAGTTTACCTTGGCAACTCGTGCCATGAAGCAGTAGGTCGGAGCAGAGTCGTCCTCATCATTGGCTTCAGCGTCGACGGCGTGACCAATGTCTTCAGTGTTGAAGATGGACTTGGCGACGAATGCTGAAGCTAGAACCAGGCTTGCCACGCCTGAATCAGACTCATATTCATACTCCACCTCCGCCTCCTTAAAAGCAGACTCCTTCTCTGAATCCATCTCCTTGCCAATGAACTCACGAGCCTTGGCAGATGAGCTCTTCTTGTGAGACGAAGACTTTGATGAAGACTTTGAAGATTTCTTCTTCTTCTTGTCGTCAGAATCATATTCCTTGCTCTTCTTCTTCTTCTTCTTCTTCTTCTTAGATTCCTTGTCCCATTGAGGACACTCAGATATGTAGTGGCCTGGCTTCTTGCATTTGTGGCATGTTCTCTTCTTGTAGTCACGAGAGGAAGCCTCATCATTCTTGGAACTGGATCTTGAGGACTTTCCGAAGCGATTCTTCTTGGAGAACTGTTCGAACTTCTTCACAAGCATTGCTAGCTCTTTGCCAATGTCTTCAGGATCATCAGAACTACAGTCAGATTCTTCTTCAGATGAGGAAACAGCCTTAGCCTTCAAAGCACGGGATCGGCCATAGTTGGGGCCATAGATATCTCTCTTCTCAGATAGCTGGAACTCATGTGTGTTGAGCCTCTCTAGTATATCAGACGGATCGAGTTCTCTAAAGTCAGGACGTTCTTGTATCATCAGGGCCAAAGTGTCAAATGAGCTGTCAAGTGATCTCAGTAGCTTCTTCACAATTTCATGCTTGGTGATCTCAGTGACGCCAAGGGCGCGAAGCTCATTTGTGATATCAGTGAGGCGGTCGAATGTGAGCTGGACATTTTCATTGTCATTTCTCTTGAAGCGGTTGAAGAGATTGCGAAGAACATCAATCCTTGAGTCTCTCTGAGTTGAGACGCCTTCGTTGACCTTGGACAGCCAGTCCCAGACTAGCTTCGCAGTTTCCAGTGCACTCACATGGCCATACACTCCTTTGGTCAGATGACCACAGATGATGTTCTTGGCGGTTGAGTCCAGTTGCGCGAACCTCTTGACATCAGCAGCGGTGACACCTTCACCGACCTTGGGAATGCCTGTCTTGACTACATACCAGAGGTCAATGTCAATGGCTTCAAGATGCATGCGCATCTTATTCTTCTAGTAGGGGTAATCAGTGCCATCAAAGACTGGGCACGCAACGGAGACCTTGATTATACCTGCAGTCGACATAGCTAAAACTCCAGGTGGTTAAACCGAATCACACAGAACAAGGGAGCACCTTGCTCTGATACCAATTGAAAGTGCTAGTTATCGACTAGAGGGAGGGTGAATAGGCGATTTTTATGAAAGTCTTCAAAACACGAGGTCTTTGAAGACAATCAATCAAGTTGAACCTATATGATATGCAGCGGAAGATAAACTACTCTAAACAGACCATAGTCAAGTAAGCAATATAGAGAAAGCATGAAGACTAATGGCAGCTAGGTAGAACAGATCGGAATGGAAGACAGTATGAAGCCAAACAGGTAATAGTCTTCACACGGTGAAGTCAAACAGATCAGGCAAGCAAGCAATGACTTCACAAAGACAAACTGAAATGTAAAGGAGGTAGGGGATATAACTAGTAGCATGGTGAAGACAAGGATTTGGTAGACCAGTTCCAGTTGCTATGACAACTGTACGTCTGGTTAGGGAGGCTGAGATTGAACTCAGAAGACTATGTCTTCACCTTATTCCCCTTGAGCTAAGGACACCCAGTCCTCGCCCAATCACTCAGGTAAGTCTTCAAGGTAGACTTCCAAACCTTCATAGACTCCGTTCACTGGCGATCCACAATGACTCTTGGATCCTCAGAACGTGACGCCTAACCGGCTGGAGGATGCACAGTCCTCAAGTGTAACAAGTCTTCAGGTCACGCGGACAGAAAGACTTCAGTGATGCCTAACACTCTTTGGCTCTGGGTGTTTTGAGTTTTGTCCTCGCAAGGATCTTTCTCTCAAAGGCTTCAGAGGTGGGCTGCTCTCAAGCGACAAAGCCGTGCACTAACTCTGAGCAGCCACCAATTTATGGTGTAGGGGGTGGGCTTTTTATAGCCAGGAGGCAACCTGATATGATATGTCCGAAATGACCCTGGGTCACTAAGGAACCAACACGTGTCCAACGGTTGGATTTCAAACACACGCGGCAGCTTGGCTTGGGCTACAAGCAAAGCTGACTCATCCAACTCTGGATAAGATTTGCTCTCATTGTCTTCGCTCGAAGACATAGGATTTTGGTTGAGCATCACTTTAGTCATCTGACTTGTTCACTTGGACCCCACTTAACAGTACGGTGGTTCCTATGACTCAAAGAAGAAAAAGGAAACTACGAAAGAAACTATGTCTTCGCACTCCATAGTCTTCAAGTGAATGTCTTCACACGTCATTATCTTCAACGTGAATGTCTTCACGAACCACCATTGTCTTCAATGTCTTCATACATTTTTAGGGGTAATCTCAGGTAGGAAAACCGAATCAATGAGGGACTTCTACCTGTGTTATACTGCAATTCTCACAAACACATTAGTCCCTCAACCACGTTTGTCGTCAATACTCCAAAACCAACTAGGGGTGGCACTAGATGCACTTACAGCCGTCGTCTCGCCTTGCTAAGCATGACACAAATCCTAACAACACTGAAATAAACATCTAATAACGGATCCAACAGGAGGAAGACTGGTGGCGGCGCCAACGGGAGGCCGGAACCCTAAGTCTATTTTGAGAGGAGGCGGTGGCTAAAACGTTCCTTTTTTTTCTTTTTCATTTTGTGAACATCTTTCAAATTTTGAATTCATGATCATTTTTTGAATTCGTGAACATTTTTTGAAATCATGAACATTTTTCGAATTCAATCATTGAACAACTTTAAAATTCACAAACATTTTTTGAAGTCAAGAACATTTTTTGCATTTGCAATTTTTTTACAAATTCACAAACAATTTTTACAAATTTCCAAACTTTTTTTTGAAACTCAATGAATAGTTTTTGAATCAGCAAACTTTTCTGAATGATGAATATTTTTTAAATTTGGGATTTTTTTTAAATTCACATTTTTTGTTTTGTTAAACACTTTTTGAATCAGCGAACATTTCTTGAATTGATCAACTTTTTTGAAATTTGGTAATAATTTTAAAATTCATAAACATTTTAAAAAAATTCATGAATATTGTTTTGTGGTTGTTAACATTTTTTGAATTCATGACTAATTTTTCATATTCATGAACAATTGATGTGATTACTCTAACACCCCTGTGTAATAGCCACTGTGATTATCTGCTAATAGTGCCAAGTCATCTCATTTGCAGTGCCTAGTCATAGTGGTTAATCAAAACAATTCAAACTCTATTCTGAAAATCAACTCAAATTCAAAAATGCAAAATAAATTGCCTCAAATACTATTGGAAAAATGTTCGTTAAATAGCGAATATTCCAGAAGCACTCCTAAAATAATAAACAATGATAGTTGAATTAGCTAAATGACTCAAACTACATGAAACAGCACCAAAACGGAAATATTTAATTCATTTATAATAAAATCAAATCCAAGTGAAATCCTATTTTGCCCAAACCAGTTTTTGGTGACAAGTAATATTGCATGGTAATATTGGGGCCAACTCGCACATTTTGCAAAATAGCAAAAGTGACCTAACGATTACAAAACAGAAAAGAAACAAAAGAAAAATAGAAAACAGAAAAAGAATGAAAAGTGGCAGAACCTTACCAAGCCTCACCTGGCGCTGGCCCAGCCGGCCCAGCCCACCTCCCTCACCTACCCCTTCCCCCGTGTCAGCAGCGCCATGGCCAGGAGCTCGAGCTTCGGCCACAGGCCGCCACTGCGACGGGAGCAGGTGGCTAGGGATAAGGCCGAGGCCTCGTGCGCCCCCCCTGGCCTCCTTCGCCATTCTCCCCCTCTCTCCTCGCTCGTTCCTCTCCTTTCTCCCCACCGTCCGAGCGCCACCGTCGCCGCACCTCTGCTCCGCCACGGCCACCGGCGGCCTCGTGGCCGCTGACTTTGCCCACAAGCTTCGCCAGCATCTGCCACGTCCACGGGTGCTTGCAGGCGGAGCCGGAGCGCTTCCCTCGCGCGACTCGAGCCGGTTCCCCATTTCTGGATCGCCGGCGATCACCGGCGTCCTCGACCCCCCTGCTGCTACTAATCCTCTCGCCGAGCCTCCTTGCGCTCCTACGTAAGCCCCACCTCCTCTCTCTTTTCCTTCGAGCCCGGAAGCGAGCTCTAGTCACTGCCGCTGTCGCGCCCGAGCTGAGCTCCGTCGCCTCGCTCGTCGCTGTTCATGTAGTCGCCGTCGAGCTCATCTGGGCTCAGCCGCGTGCTCAGCGCATCTATGCGGTCCCAATGCGATCAACCGCTAGTCCTGCCGTGACCTACGTCACAGTTTCGCGAAACGGCCGAACTCCAGCGTCCGCCGCAGTTGACGCCGCCGTCGATTTAGGTCACCTCCGGCGAAAGCGTTAGCACCACTCGACGCGCGCGAACGCTAGCTCACGAACGCAAGTGACCGCGCGCGATTTGGCTCCCCGTAGCCGAATCCCGAGTCCTTCCGACGAACTAGCCACCGCGAGGAGCTCGCCGGAGTGTTTCCGGCGCCGACGTCCTACGTGGACTGACCGGTGGGCCACCCTGTGCCACTGGCAACTGGGTCCCACGGACCCAGCTGCGAGTTGACCAGGTCAACGAGCTGGCGTGGCGCCCACGGTCACTGACAGGTGGGCCCTCTCCTGTTAATTAGTCTAATAAATGTTTTAGTAAGTAGAATAATTAATTTAGCCTAAACACTCACTAACAAACTGGGCCCACACCCCTAATTAGCTTAGTTAGGTTAGTTTAACTCTCTGTTAAACTAACAGAGACTGACATGTGGGTCCCACTGGACCCACATGTCAGGTTTGACCTGGTCAGCCGACCAGTTGACCTGCTGATGTCAGCATTGCATCATGCTGACGTCATATCTCCTTTTTCTCTTAAATAAATAAATTCCAGAAAATGCAAAACTCTTTGAAAATTCGTAGAAAATAAACCGTAGCTCAGATCGAAAAACTTAAAACATGAAAGTTGCTCAGAACGACGAGACGAATCTGATCGTGTCGTCTGTTTCGATGCCGAAACCCCTTACGTAGGAGAACCCATAACTTTCCGCCCGTATCCGGTATATGAATAGTGCATGTACACCGGATAATAAATCCAACTTAAATCCTAAAGTAGCTAAAAATGCCTTAGACATACTTTAGGCAGCCATGCACTGCATCTTAGCATAGCATGCCCTGTATTACATCGTTGCTGTGCATTTATATGTTTCTTCCCCCTCTTCTCTCTCGATAGACCCCGACGTCGATGTAGCTCCCGAGACTGACGCAGCTCCAGAGGTCGACTACGCTCCAGACGATCAGTCCATTGCCGCCGAGCTTCCAGGCAAGCACCCCCCTTTTGAGCATTCCGATATCGCCCACTCTCTTCTCTCTTATGCTTGCATTAGAATCTGCTGCTATTACTGTATCCTATATCTACTGCATAGCCTGTTTACTTGTAACCCGCTGTTGATACTTACCTGTTATCCTAAACTGTTTAGAATAGGTTGGGTAGAGACCATCAGAGACCCCACTTGTCTCGACCGCCCCGCTGGATGATCAGAAGACCCGAGCAACGGGATCGAAGATCAGGCCCCGGCACCGCACGTCACTTCCCCTTAGTTGTTCGACACTGCTGGGTTATTATCGAGTGCCGAGGGTGATACCTCGTTAGCACTTCTGATGATAACCTTGTAGGTTAGTTAATCGGTCATGGTAAGCGAGGGTGATTCCTCCTACACCACCCCCGATAACGACGTCGTCGTGCAACACTTCAAGTGTGGACCTCGAGGGTGATACCTCCTTCGTTCACCTTGACGAGTACATCAGGTGGGACTCCATCGAGGGTGATTCCTCAGGGTTCCCTTGGTGTTAGACACACGGTTACTGTTGTTACTATGACTTACACTGAACCAACACACTAATGGTTTGGATATTTGATCCGAGGGGCCTCTGGCCTGATAGCACTAACCATCACGTGGGCATAGTATGGGCGTTCTGCATCGTATACTTCAGCCGAAGCTTAATAGACGTCAGCAACTGAGCGGCACACGCTGGGTTGGACTGGTAACGCAACCGTGCTTGTATTAAGGGGTTGCTAGGTCTGCTCACCGGCGGTCTACGCAACATGCAGGAGCGTCCGGGGCGATGGCCCAAGACCCCTGGGGGCATAGGTTTAGTCCGGCGTGCTGACCTCTCGGTTAAGTATTTGGTCGGGTTGCGGCGTATCGTTTGGCCGAGGCCGGGCATGACCCAGAAAAGTGTGTCTGGCCGGAGTTAATCGAGCGTGGTGGGTAAGTTGGTGCACCCCTGCAGGGAAGAACTAATCTATCGATAGCCTGTCCTACGGTAACGGACACTCGGAGTTGTATCCCGATCGGTACAACTAGAACTGGTGACTTGAGATGATAATGGATAGTATGGCTCTGGGATTGCTTTCTCGCAGGGAGTCGAGGAAGGATCTCTGGCCGAGGTTGATGACACTACTACTACTTTACATTATGTTACTCTGCACTCTTCTAATGCTGCAAGACCGATGAAGATGCTTGAAGATGCTAGTCTTCGATAGGACTAGGCTTTCCCCTCTATTCTGGCATTTCTGCAGCCCAGTCCACATATACAGCCTCATTTGAAAATGTTGCATATGTAGTGTAGATCCTTGCTTGCTGAGTACTTCGAATGAGTACTCATGTTTGCTTTATTTTCTTTTTCTCCCCATATCCAATTGACGCCGCCAGAAGACGGAGCCCCTGAGTTAGCTGCCCCTATCGACGATTACGGCTACTAGTACTACCCTCCAGGCGAGTACTACTACGAGGAGCCGACCGACGACCAGGAGTAGGATTCGGAGGGTCCTAAGCAGGAGGCCTACACCTTTCGATCATAGTGTTTTATTTTGCCCCGCCTTCCTAAAGGCTTATCTCTATTTCTGTAATATATCTGTACCCAGATATCTGATGCTTCCGCTGACACTTGTGTGCCATCGAGCTATGTATTCGAGCCCTCGAGGCCCTGGCTTGTAATATAAAGCTTGTATGACTTTATTTATGTTTTAGAGTTGTGTTGTGATATCTTCAAGTGAGTCCTTAGGCTTGATCGTGTGCATTTGTGTGTATGGTTAGTGCACGATTAAGCCGGGGTCGTCACAGGTTGGTATCAGAGCCAACTGCCTCTAGGTATCCCCCTTTCCAATTCCTTGGCCGAAGTTGAGTCTAGTGGTCCGAAACTGTTTTACTAACTTGGCTGTGTGGCTTACGAGCCCACGTTGCCAACTGGGTGGTATTAGGATCTTTTATTCCTCATCTTTACTCTGGGACTCTGATCTCTCTTCTATTTGGGTTTATTAAATTCACTAACGCCGACACTTAGGATCTCGTAAATTCCATCCATCCGGAGAGCTGGATTCTGTGCGATTTCCCTGACATTGATCTGATTAGTCTAATAATCATTTTCCTTTCCATTGTTTTGTTTAACCTTTCCCTTCAAGATCTGTTATATTCCTTATCGTCATATGACAACTCTGAACTTCCTCTATTTCAGATGGATCATCTGTTTCCACCGCGCCCTACGACGCAGCTTGTGCTTCGTACTTGGGCTCGAGATGTCCCTGGGTTTCCAGCTGTCCTGATCGCCCTCTTGACCAGACTGGGTTACCGCTGGTACCCCGAGTACATGGTCTACGAGGTTTACCGCGAGTTCAACCAGGAGCAGTACTATGCTGATGTTCGCATCTATGATCAGCAAAACGACTCAGACACTGAGCTGTACCTTTTTCACGGTATAGGCGTGACGATTGAGATGGCAGTCCATGATGCCGCTTACTCTGCTGTCGCACGTCTCCGAGGAGAGCACAGTGCTAGCTTGGATGACTCTGAGTTCCGATACATTCCGTATGCCCCTGCTGGAGATGCTACTGGATACTACACAGCTACCTATGCCCCGTACGAGCCTCGTCGCTACGATCCATGAGTTCTGATTCAGTGTACTCAGGCTCTGGATCGCACTGTTCGGGCTCTGGCCGTCGAGTTGTTTGCCACTTGAGTACGACTCTACGAGGCTATGACGCAGTTGCTACCAGTTGTTCATGCAGGGATACATCCGGAGCATATCCTTTACCCGCGCAGGACCGAGATGCCACCAGGGATTGATTGGCCTGCTGTGGGAGGTCACACGCCTGCACGTGGACCTCTTCTTTCAGCTCGAGACCGGGTTCTGCATCAGAGTGCACATGGAGCACAGGATCCTTCTGCGACGAACATCCGTCGTCCGCACTTGCAGCTACCCTGTTTCCGTGGTTTTCTCCAACGTTGATGTAGCCTTTGCTATGTCTCGTTGTGTACTTCCTTACCGCGTGCCTGCGTGCCGCCTAGCATGTCTAGCTTTTAAATTTGCGCCGTTATGCTGCCCGAATGTAACCGACTCTGTATGGTTCTGTATGCCTTAATGACTAATGTTCAAAATCTGTTGCACTACCTAAATTCCATCGCATTACATCATGCTTGTTGCTAAACACTCACGTTGGCTTCTGCTAAACTACCCCTGTTGAATTTAGCAAGATGGGTGATAACAATCCACCACCGCCGCCACCGCCTAATTATATGGCTGCTATGATGCAACAGTTTGAACTCAACCGACAGTTCATGACGGGGATTATGGAACAATTCCCCCGTCCCAATGCCAACCATCAGTCAGCCTCAATCACACTTCCAGAGTTTGTGCGACTCAATCCATCGGTATTCCGCAACACAGTTAATCCACTGGATGCCGATGACTGGCTGCGTGATTTCTTCTATGAGATGGAGTCAGCTGATGTTCCCCCTGTCAGCTATGTCACCTTCGCGACATACTTCTTGAAGGGACCCGCAGCACAATGGTGGGCAACTCACAGACAGACCCTACCTCCGGGAACTGTTGTCACTTGGGTGGAGTTCAAGATTGCTTTTCGCGCTTGCTATATTCCTCAAGCAGTTATAGCACGCAAGAAGGCTGAGTTCCGCAACCTTGTTCAAGGCAACAAGACTGTGGAGGTCTACCAGCGAGAGTTCCTTGATTTATCTCGCTATGCTGAAGAAGACATCCCCAATGATGCTCGTAGACAGGAGAAGTTACGTGAAGGGCTACATCATGACATTCAGCTAGCCCTGCTCGTCCAAGACTATCCCGACTTCGCCACCTTGGTGAATAACGCTATTATGGTCGAGACTGGTTTGAAGAAGCACAAGGAAGCGACCAGACGCACTCGTGAAGCAGGCTCATCTTCGGGCTCGTCTTCCCAGAAGCGCCGTATTTGGATTCCACAGAGCATGTATCGTCCAGCAGCTCCAGTGTACAGGCCTGCTTATGCTGCACCTCGCCTGCCTCCTCCACCACCGAGGCAGCCTCTTCGGGCCCCTCCACCTTGAGCTCCTGCACCATGTCCAGACAGTGGACTCTGCTTCAAGTGTGGCCAGCCAGGTCACCGTGCCAGAGACTGCTCTCAGAGTCAGAATCAGCTAGTTCTTCCTTCGGCTGGCTGTGGTATTCCTCAGCAGTGTAACAACAATGCCAGACCTTCTTATGGTCGTGGGCAGGCCTTCCATGTCAACATGAATGAAGACCCGGAACAACCAGCAACTGTGATGGGTACACTTCTTGTTAATTCAGTACCTGCAACTGTTTTATTTGATTCAGGAGCATCGCATTCATTCATGTCAAAACATTTTGCACTCTTGCATGATGTTAAATGTGAAACACTACACCATCCGTTAGTAGTGAACACTCCCGCGGGTCGGTGCCAAGCCACCATATTCAGCCCCGAAGTCACTATTGTAATTGAAGAGAGAAAGTTTCAGGCCTTCCCCATAATTCTGAATAATTCCAACATTGATCTTATTCTGGGAATGGATTGGTTGAAGGCTCACTACGCCTCAATCAACTGTGCCACTAAGGTTGTTCATCTTCTACATCCATCAAATGAGTTGGTGAATTATCATGCTCATATCACTCAGAACGCCGAGGCTCAGATTTATGCCTTGAATGCGTTGAACGCTTCTCCGCTTGAGGGGATCGAAAATGTTCCAGTTGTCTGCGAATTCCAAGATGTTTTCCCAGAAGAACTTCCAGGAATACCCCCTGCTAGAGCTGTCGAGTTTGTCATCGACCTGAAGCCTGGCACAACTCCTATTGCGAAGCGTCCTTACAAGATGCCTCCGCATCACATTCTCGAGCTTAAGGAAGAAATCGATAAATCACTTAAGAAGGGCTTCATCCGTCCTAGTTCCTCTGCCTGGGGAGCATCGTCTCTCTTTGCCAAGAAGAAAGATGGTACGAATAGGTTGGTCCAAGATTACCGTCCTATCAACCAGGCAACCATTCAGAATAAATATCCGCTTCCCCGGATCAATGACTTATATGATCAACTTGCTGGATCTTCGATGTTCTCTAAACTCGACTTGAGGTTGGGTTATCACCAGATCCGTGTTCGCGAAGAGGATATTCCTAAGACCGCCTTTGTTACTCGTTATGGCTCCTATGAATACACCGTCATGTCATTTGGCCTAACGAATGCTCCCGCTACGTTCTCCCGCCTGATGAATTATATATTCATGGATTACCTCAACAAGTTCGTCGTGGTATATCTGGATGATATTCTGGTATATTCGAAGAATAAGGAAGAACATGCCGAAAATCTTCGCCTTGTCCTAGAAAGGCTTCGAGAACATAAGTTGTATGCCAAGTACTCCAAATGCGAATTCTGGCTTTCTGAAGTGACCTACCTTGGACATGTGATTTCCAAGGACGGTATCGCCGTTAACCCAGAGCGTGTTCAGGCTATTCTTGACTGGACTCCTCCGAAGAATGCCAAGCAAGTCCGAAGTTTTCTCGGTCTAGCAAGTTATTGTCGTCGATTCGTCGAGAACTTTTCCAAGATTGCCAAGCCCCTGACTAATCTGCTCCACAAAGGCGTTAAGTTTGAGTGGACAGACAAATGTCAGGAGAGTTTCCAGACCCTCAAGGACAAGCTTACTTCTGCTCCAGTGCTTGCTCCTCCCGATTCTCGCAAGGACTTTGTGATATATAATGACGCTTCTCGTCAAGGATTAGGCTGTGTCCTAATGCAAGAGCGGAGGGTAATTGCTTATGCCTCACGACAATTGCGTCCACATGAAGAAAACTATCCAGTGCATGATCTCGAACTTGCTGCTGTGATCTATGCTTTGAAGCAGTGGCGACATTACCTTCTTGGAAACCGGTGTGAGATTTATACCGATCACCAGAGTTTGAAGTATTTATTCACTCAACCGGATCTTAATCTCCGTCAACAGCGATGGTTGGAAACAATTACGGACTATGATTGTGGTATTTATTATACTCCTGGCAAGGCTAATGTGATGGCTGATGCCTTGAGCCGCAAGTCCTATTGCAATAACCTCATGGTTAAGCAAGCTCAACCCCAGCTGTATGAAGAATTGTGCAAGTTGAACGTCTGTATCATTCCGCAGGGTTCTCTTAATAACCTTGTGGTACAGCCAGACCTTGAGAAAGCTGTTAAAGAAGCGCGAGCCAAAGATGCTGAAATCGATCTGATGAAGAAAGAGCTTCACCTTGAGAAGTACAGGGATTTCTTGATTGCAGAAGATGGAACTTTATATTTCCGAGACCGCATTGTAGTACCTCGCTTCAAGCTTATGACTGACAAGGTCATGAAGGAGGCTCATGATACACCGCTGTCTATCCATCCGGGTAGCACCAAGATGTATCGCGATCTTCGACAAAGGTACTGGTGGTCTAGAATGAAACAGGACATTGCTTGATATGTTCCTGAATGTGACGTATGTCGTCGCGTGAAAGCAGAACATCAGAAGCCTGCTGGAATTCTTCAACCACTTCCTATTCCTTTGTGGAAATGGGATAAAGTGCAAATGGATTTTATTACTGGTCTTCCCAAGTCTCAGAAAGGTCACGATGCTATTCTTGTCATCGTCGACCAACTCTCCAAAGTTGCACATTTTCTGCCTGTCAAGGAGACTATCACTGCAAGTCAGTTAGCAGAGCTATATATTTCCAGAATTGTTTCACTCCACGGTATTTCGAAGGAGATCAATTCGGACCGTGGCGGTCTTTTCACTTCCAAGTTCTGGGAAAGTTTCCAAGAAGCTATGGGAACTCACATTACCTGGAGTTCCGCATATCATCCACAATCCCAAGGCCAAGTCGAGCGAGTTAATCAAGTGCTTGAAGATATGCTTCGGGCTGGTGTTATATCATTCGGTAAGAAGTGGGAGGAATCTCTCCCGTTTGCCGAATTCTCTTATAATAACAGCTATCAAGCCAGCTTGAAAATGGCCCCCTTCGAAGTGCTTTATGGACGTAAGTGTCGAACCCCTCTGAATTGGTCAGAAACTGGGGAACGACCTCTCGTGGGACCGGACATTATCCAACACGCTGAAGAACAAGTCAGAATTGTCCGAGAAAATCTCAAAGCGGCTCAGGACCGTCAGAAGAGCAACTATGATCGCAAACGATGGGGTCTGACTTATCAACCAGGTGATCAAGCTTATCTTCGTGCCACTCCTATGAAGGGCACCCGTCGATTTGGAATCAAGGGCAAGCTAGCTCCTCACTATATTGGTCCCTTTCGCATAGTTGCTAGACGTGGACAGGTGGCATACAAATTGGAGTTACCACCAAAATTCTCTCATATCCATGATGTCTTCCACGTGTCGCAACTTCGTAAATGCTTCAAGGAATCTCCGCACCGCGCAGTGGATCACGAGATGCTTGAATTGCAAGATGACTTGTCTTATAAGGAGCATCCGATCCGCATCCTTGATGAAGCCGAACGTAGAACTCGTCAGAAGACGACCAAGTTTATGAAAGTACAGTGGTCGAATCACACTGAAGATGAAGCCACTTGGGAACGCGAGGATCATCTTCAGGAGGAATATCCCGACCTCTTTCCTTCCTCCTGAATTCTCGGGACGAGAATTTCTTTTAGAGGAGGAGAATTTGTAACACCCCTGTGTAATAGCCACTGTGATTATCTGCTAATAGTGCCAAGTCATCTCATTTGCAGTGCCTAGTCATAGTGGTTAATCAAAACAATTCAAACTCTATTGTGAAAATCAACTCAAATTCAAAAGTGCAAAATAAATTTGCTCAAACACTATTGGAAAAATGTTCGTTAAATAGAGAATATTCCAGAAGCACTCCTAAAATTATAAACAATGATAGTTGAATTAGCTAAATGACTCAAACTACATGAAACAGCACCAAAACAGAAATATTTAATTCATTTATAGTTAAATCAAATCCAAGTGAAATCCTATTTTGCCCAAACCAATTTTTGGTGACAAGTAATATTGCATGGTAATATTGGGGCCAACTCGCACATTTTGCAAAATAGCAAAAGTGACCTAACGATTACAAAACAAAAGAAAAATAGAAAACAGAAAAAGAATGAAAAGTGGCAGAACCTTACCAAGCCTCACCTAGCGCTGGCCCAGCCGGCCCAGCGCACCTCCCTCACCTACCCCTTCTCCCGTGTCAGCAGCGCCATGGCCAGGAGCTCGAGCTCCGGCCACAGGCCGCCACCGCGACGGGAGCAGGTGGCTAGGGATAAGGCCGAGGCCTCGTGCGCCCTCCTTGGCCTCCTTCGCCATTCTCCCCCTCTCTCCTCGCTCGTTCCTCCCCTTTCTCCCCATCGTCCGAGCGCCACCGTCGCCGCACCTCTGCTCCGCCACGGCCACCGGCGGCCTCGTGGCCGCTGACTTTGCCCACAAGCTTCGCCAGCGTCTGCCACGTCCACGGGTGCTTGCAGGCGGAGCCGGAGCGCTTCCCTCGCGCGAATCAAGCCGGTTCCCCATTTCTGGATCGCCGGCGATCACCGGCGTCCTCGACCCCCCTGCTGCTACTAATCCTCTCGCCGAGCCTCCTTGCGCTCCTACGTAAGCCCCACCTCCTCTCTCTTTTCCTTCGAGCCCGGAAGCGAGCTCTAGTCACTGCCGCTGTGGCGCCCGAGCTAAGCTCCGTCGCGTCGCTCGTCGCCGTTCATGTAGTCGCCGTCAAGCTCGTCTAGGCTCGGCCGCGTGCTCAGCGCATCTATGCGGTCCCAATGCGATCAACCGCTAGTCCTGCCGTGACCTACGTCGCAGTTTCGTGAAACGGTCGAACTCCGGCGTCCGTCGCAGTTGACGCCGCCGTCGATTTAGGTCACCTCCGGCGAAAGCATTAGCACCACTCGACGCGCGCGAACGCTAGCTCACGAACGCAAGTGACCGCGCGCGATTTGGCTCACCATAGCCGAATCCCGAGTCCTTCCGGCGAACTAGCCACCGCGAGGAGCTCGCCGGAGCGTTTCCGGCGCCGGCGTCCTACGTGGACTGACCGGTGGGCCACCCTGTGCCACTGGCAACTGGGTCCCACGGACCCAGCTGGCCAGTTGACCAGGTCAACGAGCTGGCGTGGCGCCCACGGTCACTGACAGGTGGGCCCTCTCCTGTTAATTAGTCTAATAAACGTTTTAGTAAGTAGAATAATTAATTTAGCCTAAACACTCACTGACAAACTGGGCCCACACCCCTAATTAGCTTAGTTAGGTTAGTTTAACTCTCTGTTAAACTAACAGAGACTGACATGTGGGTCCCACTGGACCCACATGTCAGGTTTGACCTGGTCAGCCGACCAGTTGACCTGCTGATGTCAGCATTGCATCATGCTGACGTCATATCTCCTTTTTCTGTTAAATAAATAAATTCCAGAAAATGCAAAAATCTTTGAAAATTCGTAGAAAATAAACCGTAGCTCAGATCGAAAAACTTAAAACATGAAAGTTGCTCAAAACGACGAGACAAATCTAATCGTGTCGTCTGTTTCGATGCCGAAACCCCCTACGTAGGAGAACCCATAACTTTTCGCCCGTATCCGGTATATGAATAGTGCATATACACCGGATAATAAATCCAACTTAAATCCTAAAGTAGCTAAAAATGCCTTAGACATACTTTAGGCAGCCCTGCACTGCATCTTAGCATAGCATGCCCTGTATTGCATCGTTGTTATGCATTTATATGTTTCTTCCCCCTCTTCTCTCTCGATAGACCCCGACGTCGACGTAGCTCCCGAGACTGACGCAGCTCCGGAGGTCGACTACGCTCCAGACGATCAGTCCCTTGCCGCCGAGCTTCCAGGCAAGCACCCCCCCTTTTGAGCATTCTGATATCGCCCACTCTCTTCTCTCTTATGCTTGCATTAGAATCTGCTGTTGTTACTGTATCCTATATCTGCTGCATAGCCTGTTTACTTGTAACCCGCTATTGATACTTGCCTGTTATCCTAAACTGTTTAGAATAGGTTGGGTAGAGACCATCAGAGACCCCACTTGTCCCGACCGCCCCGCTGGATGATCAGAAGACCCGAGCAACGGGATCGAAGATCAGGCCCCGGCACCGCACGTCACTTCCCCTTAGTTGTTCGACACTGCTGGGTTATTATCGAGTGCCGAGGGTGATACCTCGTTAGCACTTCTGATGATAACCTTGTAGGTTAGTTAATCGGTCGTGGTAAGCGAGGGTGATTCCTCCTACACCACCCCCGATAACGACGTCGTCGTGCAACACTTTAAGTGTGGACCTCGAGGGTGATACCTCCTTCGTTCACCTTGACGAGTACATCAGGTGGGACTCCATCGAGGGTGATTCCTCAGGGTTCCCTTGGTGTTAGACACACGGTTACTGTTGTTACTATGACTTACACTGAACCATGTTACTAAAGACGGGTCGGCCCTGATGGGTACCCGCGCGAGCTTAATAGCGAGTGATGTGGAATCGGGTGGACCTGGATGGTGCCCGAGAGTTGAACATGAGACGTGGCCGGGCATTCCTAGCCCTTGCCGCAAGTCCTCGAGACGGGGCGACGGGGTCACATCTTTCGTGAGTCTCTGCTCGTTTCCGCACTACCAACACACTAACGGTTTGGATATTTGATCCGAGGGGCCTCTGGCCTGATAGCACTAACCATCACGTGGGCATAGTATAGGCGTTCTGCGTCGTATACTTTAGCCGAAGCTTAATAGACGTCAGCAACTGAGCGGCACACGCTGGGTTGGACTGGTAACGCAACCGCGCTTGTATTAAGGGGTTGCTAGGTCTGCTCACCGGTGGTGTACGCAACGTGCAGGAGCGTCCGGGGCGATGGCCCAAGACCCCTGGGGGCATAGGTTTAGTCCGGCGTGCTGACCTCTCTGTTAAGTATTTGGTCGGGTTGCGGCGTATCGTTTGGCCGAGGCCAGGCATGACGCAAAAAAGTGTGTCCGGCCGGAGTTAATCGAGCATGGTGGGTAAGTTGGTGCACCCCTGCAGGGAAGAACTATATCGATAGCCTGTCCTACGGTAACAGACACTCGGAGTTGTATCCCGATCGGTACAACTAGAACTGGTGACTTGAGATGATAATGTATAGTATGGCTCTGGGATTGCTTTCTCGCAGGGAGTCGAGGAAGGATCTCTGGCCGAGGTTGATGACACTACTACTACTTTACATTATGTTACTCTGCACTCTTCTAATGCTGCAAGACCGATGAAGATCCTTGAAGATGCTAGTCTTCGATAGGACTAGGCTTTCCCCTCTATTCTGGCATTTCTGCAGCCCAGTCCACATATATAGCCTCATTTGAAAATGTTGCATATGTAGTGTAGATCCTTACTTGCTGAGTACTTCGGATGAGTACTCATGTTTGCTTTATTTTCTTTTTCTCCCCATATCCAATTGACGCCGCCAGAAGACGGAGCCCCTGAGTTAGCTGCCCCTGTCGACGACTACGGCTACTACTACTACCCTCCAGGCGAGTACTATTACGAGGAGCCGACTGACGACCAGGAGTAGGATTCGGAGGGTCCTGGGCAGGAGGCCTACGCCTTTCGATCATAGTGTTTTATTTTGCCCCGCCTTCCTAAAGGCTTATCTTTATTTCTGTAATATATCTGTACCCAGATATCTGATGCTTCCGCTGACACTTGTATGCCATCGAGCTATGTATTCGAGCCCTCGAGGCCCTGGCTTGTAATATAAAGCTTGTATGACTTTATTTATATTTTAGAGTTGTGTTGTGATATCTTCAAGTGAGTCCTTAGACTTAATCGTGTGCATTTGTATGTATGGTTAGTGCACGATTAAGCCGGGGTCGTCACAATTACGAACCTTTTTTGAAATCCTGGTTATTTTTTATTGATTTTAAGATCCGTGAACAGTTCTTATAAAGTAAAATACAGTGAAAGAAGAAAAAGAAAAACAGGGGGTGCCACACGTGCACACATGGCTGGCCGAAATCGTGCGCAAAGGACGGAGGGGGTGCAAGTTTGCTAAGCATCCAGATTCGCAACACGATAATTATGGCTATTCTTTGGGGTCTCTGGAAAAGAAGGAATGCAAAAATCTTCAAAAATGAGGTGGAATCCTTAGGATTGGTCTTACGGCGTGCAGCTCACGACATTTTTCTTTGGTCTAGTCTATGTGAATCATGTTGTCCCGGCGTGTCAGTTTTTCGTTTTCCCCTCTCTCTCCGCCTTCTTCGTATATATTCTCCGTTAAACCTCAAAACTAATAAAAATGTGTTCAGGGCTTCAGGCTGGCTTTGCCCGCCGTACTCAAAAAATAGGAGCACCCCATTTTACACGTTAGGCCTATTATCTTATCAAACCTCCTCAGAACCCATAACGGCCCAGATCAACCCGTGCGCCCGCGGCTGGACCATCACGGCCCACTCTACTTCTCCGCGACGCCCCACCTATAAAACAAACTCCACGCATCTTCCGACCAAAACCCTACCCCTCGAGCAACCGCACCGCCGCCGCCGCCGCCTCCCAGCGTTCGGGTTGCTCACCGCCGGCCAGCTCGCGCCGCGACTCCACCATGAAGGTACGCGCTGCTCTTCACCTCCCGACGCGCGCAGATTTGATCTGTGCCTGTACGATGCCTGAGTCGTGTGTTTTTTGCGGTCGTTTCAGTTGAACATCGCGAACCCCACCACGGGGTGCCAGAAGAAGGTGGAGATCGATGACGACCAGAAGCTGTGAGTGTTCCTCGTCTCCACGTTCGCCCTCTTGATCTGCGTCGTGTAATCACCATGCTTGATTGCTTTTGGAAAATCGACATTCTGTTTAGTGTACCGTGAATGATTTAGTCTTGTTCATCTTGCCCTCTTACTTTGTTATATAAATTGGATGGTGGTGCGTTAATAGGACGCTCTTATAAATTTTATGGTGCGACTAGAATCGTGTTAATAGATTGCTGTTGGAGTGGACTAGAATTGAAGTTCTTTGAGCGTTATGAAATAACAGTAATATCACAGAGGTTACTACTTTGTGTCGATGTTCAAATGTAATTTCAAGTTGCATTTTCCTACTTTGAGCGACAGATAAATGCACATCTGGACTGCCTACTCTTGACTTGTAAGTATGTATTAGCAAGCGCACAACAATAGTAGATATTGTTGGAGGGCTAAACACACTACAATCCTCCCACATTATTAACAAATTTATTAACAAACAGTGGTTTTCAAAAGACTTTTGATGCTCAGTTCTGGTTAGTTTTTGGCTGAAACATAGGAAACTATGGACCCTGTAATGCCATGAACAAGGTTGGACTGTTTTTCAACTGCTTCAAAAATTTGACAGATGGTGCCATGGCATGATGCAATTAGCTGTTTTGGTGGACAAATCTTGTAACAGAACAAAGTAGTTTACTTGTGAAACCACCACAAGCAGGCTTTAGTGGTTAATGATCAGTATATTGGAGTTTGTTGACTGACAAAATTTTCCAGTTGGAATTTACACTTTACATTTTTTGACATAATGAAATTAGCTGTGTTTAGGTGGACAAATGTTGCAACAGAACAAAGTAGTTTAACTTGTGAAATGACAATAAGCAGGCTACAGTAGTTAATGATCAGTATATTCAATTTTGCTAATTGGCAAAAAGTTCCAGTTGGAATTTACTCTTCCCGTTTTTTGTTTGGATATATCTAACATTTCGGTATGAACTACAGTCGCAACCTTTATGACAAGAGAATCTCCCAGGAGGTAGTTGGTGATCTTCTGGGTGAGGTAATCTATTGGCAACTTATTTCATGATGCATAACAACCCTTGAGCTGATGTTTTGATAGTTTTGATCAAAGATATCTGTCATTTCCTGTATTTTCAGGAATTCAAGGGTTATATCTTCAAGATCATGGGTGGCTGCGATAAGCAGGGCTTCCCAATGAAGCAAGGAGTGCTAACTTCTGGGCGTGTCCGCCTTCTACTTCACAGGGGTATAACTTTATTTCCATGGTACTTCTGAACTACAATCCTTCCCTCTTGAAGCAAACTCTTACCTGTGTTTCTTTTGCCTCAACTCTGCAGGCACACCTTGCTTCCGTGGGTTTGGCAGGCGTAATGGTGAGCGCAGGAGGAAGTCTGTCCGTGGTTGCATTGTCAGCCAAGACCTATCTGTTATCAACTTGGTGATTGTCAAGAAGGGTGAGAATGATCTGCCAGGCCTTACTGACACTGAGAAGCCCAGGATGAGGGGACCCAAGAGGGCCTCCAAGATCAAGAAGCTCTTCAACCTTGGCAAGGATGATGATGTCCGCAGCTATGTCAACACATACCGCAGGACCTTCCTTAACAAGAAGGGTGAGCTTTCAACTGTGTTAGCTTACTGCATTACCCCTATTCTTGTTCCATTGTGAATCCTGCTGTGTTATTTTGCCCTCTTCCACTTTTCGGAAGTAAAGTTATTATTTCCTTGTAATATCATAGTGCTTGTCTGAGCAGTTTTGTGTCTCTCATTTACTTCTTTCTTACCTTGATCATCATATTGTTTGTTATTTCCAGGCAAGAAGGTGAGCAAGGCCCCCAAGATCCAGCGTCTTGTGACTCCCTTGACCCTCCAGAGGAAGCGTGCCAGAATCGCCGACAAGAAGAAGAGGATCGCCAAGAAGAAGTCAGAGGCTGCAGAGTACCAGAAGCTGCTTGCACAGAGGCTCAAGGAGCAGAGAGACCGCCGGAGCGAGAGCATGGCCAAGAGGAGGTCGAAGCTGTCTGCTGCCACCAAGGCTCCTGCTGCCTCTGCCTAAGATGTTTACAGTCTTTCGTTATTAGTTATAATAGCGGAAGAATTTCTTGCACTTTGTTGGATGATATGAATCTAGCTGCTACTTTCAGCGTTGTTGAGTTGTAATTGATGCTGTTTTGCGTGAACATGGGTACCTTAATCGTCAGGAGTTTGTTACTGAATGAACAAAATTGCGTGAACTTGGATAATTGATGCAGTTTTGTGTGAACATGGAATCTTATCAAGAGGTACTTGTTACTCAAGTTCTATGGTGGTTCAGGTTGAGGTATCCCCTCTGATCAGCCACTTAACATTTTTCAGTACTTTAATTTGTTCCATTTGAATTCTGAATTTACTATTGACGTTTTCATACATCCTGACTGCAATTTGTGCTAGATGACTTCCACCATATCATAAGATTCGTGTTCTTGAAATATAGGCGTGTATTAGTTGGATCTTTGATTTAGTCTTTTTTTTTTTGAAATGGAATTGGGACCGAGTGTTCTATAGGTTCACTACCTTGAGGCAATCAATCTTATGTGTAAGAATGTAAGAATCAAAGGTTTAACGTTGACGGAGCTCTGACAGATTTATGCCGTCTTCTTGCGACGGTGCGGTAGAGTTTAACGTCGATGACTGTAGTTCAGGGTGTTGGTCCTCAGGGGCACATGCACCAAGACTTCCTAGCGACAGCTGCTCGTTCCGATTGCAGTAGTGGTCGTTTGGTGGTCTTGAAATCTTGATTTAGTTTTTGTTATGTTTGACATGCTTTAGTTTTTCGGTGAATTTTTATAATAGATCTGATCCTTCTCAGAAGAAAACTTGCCAAAGTTTTGGTAGGATCGTGCCAACAATCCGAAGCTCGGGAGATTTTCTTTTTTTGCGTTTGTTGTGTTGCGATTCCTTTTCTATGTTGCAAGTTTCACTTCTGACTTGCATGTTTAGTCTGCTCTAAGGCAACCAAGAGATACAAAAGCTAAAACTTGTCAACTAAAAGCTGTTTTTTTTTTCAAAATGTCCATTCACCTCCTCATCCTCCTACTCTAGATCATATATTTGAGTATTTGACCCTACACCGTCCTTAACTGAGTCATCTTCCCCTTCTCATAACAGTTGCACTATGCAGTCATGCAGAATTTTCCTTAGTGGCGGTCAATTCTTTATGCCTTTGTCTTGCTATAAGCTACTCCCTCCGTCTCACAATATAAGACATTCTATGCTAGCTTGCAAAAACGTCTTATATTGTGGGACAGAGGGAGTACCTCACTTCCTTTCTTCTTTCGCATTTCTTTGTCGGAAGCCCCGATGTTGGTTAAATATATGTGTTGACTCAAGATCAAAGGCAAGTAATCATCCATGAAGAAATTGAAAACGAGATGTGATTAACACTTTAGACCAGTTTATGTTCTTCATGAAAGTATGTTTACAAAAACGACCACAACTAGATGCCACAATCGGGCCTAGTTATCGGCTCAGATCACTCCGCTCTTTTCCCCAACCAATGGCCCCTTCCTCCGCCGGCAAAGCCACAAGTCCCCACCTCCATCGGCCGGCCCAGGTGCTTAGGCTTCGGCCGGTAGTTAGTGTTGGCATCATTTCTCCTTGGGGCGTCGATCCGGTGGAGGGGACAACATCGCATCGGAATAAAGTGCCGCTACCCTCCCCCCCATCTTGGCGGTGCTCCAACCGGTCCCAAGGAGTTTACGGCTGAGGTGTCTCGGCGGTCTTCGGATCCGACTAGCATAGGTGTCGGTGGTGACACCAATCGACTCCCTTTGTGGCAGCCTGATCCGCCCATGCAGAAAATTTATGGTGGTTTCAAGTAGGACTTGCTTCAACCATGTCGAACAAAGATGGCATCGTCGGGATCCAATGGGACAAAGCAGGTTCGTATGCAAAGGTGCCCTTCTAGATATGGGCTTCGGGCGGCAACAGCAATCGGCGGTGCAAGACGTTTGGGCGATGCACCAAGGACTATGGATCGGGTTTTTTTTTTTTTGAGGTGGATCAGTGTGTATTGTGTGTTGTGTTTTGGGGTCCTTCACCGATTCGCCATGTTCTTTGTTTTGAAAACGATATATGCGTGCAATCAAATGTTCAATCTAGTACTAAGCCAAACTAGTTTAGCAAGATTCTTCGAATTTTGACAACAAAAATTAAATCCGAACAAATAACTCATTTCACCTGCCTATAACAAGCTAATTTCATCATGCAAATGCCAAACAAGTCAACCATCAAAATTAACCTCAAGGATATTATTCATGAAGTACTTAAATTAGGAAATAATACGGAGCAAAAAGTAACGATCAGATTAAATGGCCGATAAGAGTACTTGAGTAGAAACTAACATACAACTCTGGCAAAGTCATGACGATAGAGTACTCATCATGTTCATGGTAAACTGCATCAGGTACAAACCCAAGAAAGCTACTCCAGTAACAAAACTTCCGACGATAAAGTACCCATGTTCACGCAAAACTGCATCAATTACCAACCCAAGAAAACTGTAAGTAGCGGGTAGATTTTTCCAACAAAGTGCGAAGGACTGTAACCATCTTAAGCAGAGGCAGCAGGAGCCTTGGTGGCAGCAGACAGCTTCGACCTCCTCTTGGCCATGCTCTCGCTGCGGCGGTCCCTCTGCTCCTTCAGCCTCTGTGCAAGCAGCTTCTGGTACTCTGCAGCCTCTGACTTCTTCTTGGCGATCCTCTTCTTCTTGTCTGCGATTCTGGCGCGCTTCCTCTGGAGGGTCAAGGGAGTCACAAGACGCTGGATCTTGGGAGCCTTGCTCACCTTTTTGCCTGGAATAACAAACAATATGGTCTAGGTAAGAAAGAAGTAAACTAGAGACACAAAACTGCTCAGACAAGCACTATGATATTACAAGAAAATAATATATTTTTTATTTAGAAAGGTGAAAGAGGGCAAACTAACACAGCAGGATCCACGATGGAACAAGAATAGGGCTAATGCAGTAAACTAACACAGTTGAAAGCTCACCCTTCTTGTTCAGGAAGGTCCTGCGGTATGTGTTGACATAGCTGCGGACATCATCATCCTTGCCAAGGTTGAAGAGCTTCTTGATCTTGGAAGCCCTCTTGGGTCCCCTCATCCTGGGCTTCTCAGTGTCGGTAAGGCCTGGCAGATCATTCTCACCCTTCTTGACAATCACCAAGTTGATAACAGATAGGTCTTGGCTGACAATGCAACCACGGACGGACTTTCTCCTGCGCTCACCATTACGCCTGCCAAACCCACGGAAGCAAGGTGTGCCTGCAGAATTGAGGCAAAAGACACACAGGTAAGAGTTTGATTCAAGAGGGAAAGATTGTAGTTCAGAAGTACCATGGAAATAAAGCTATACCCCTGTGAAGCAGAAGGCGGACACGCCCAGAAGTTAGCACTCCTTGCTTCATTGGGAAGCCCTGCTTATCGCAGCCACCCATGATCTTGAAGATATAACCCTTGAATTCCTGAAAATACATGAAATGACAGATATCTTTGTTCAAAGCTATCAAAACATCAGCTGAAGGGTATGTGTCATGAAATAAGTTGCCAGTTGATTACCTCACCAAGAAGATCACCAACTACCTCCTGGGAGATTCTCTTGTCATAAAGGTTCCGTCTGTAGTTCATACCAAAATGTTAGATAACCAGACAAAAAATGGAAACAGCATTGTCGACAAAATACGTTAATATACTTTAATATACAAAAGTAGAAACAGCATTGTCCACAAAATACATTATCCACTATGTATGTAGTTTTAACTGGAATATGTTTTCAATCAACATACATTAATATACTGATCATTAGCCCACTAAAAGCCTGCTAATGGTGATTTCAGAAGTAAACTACTCTGTTTTTATCACATTGTCCACAAAATAGTTAAAACAGCTAATTTCATTATGCCATCGCATCATCCGTCATATTTTTAAAGCAGTTGAAAAACAGTTCAACCTTGTTCATGGCATCACAGGGTTCATTGTTTCCTATGTTTCTTCAAAAACTAAAGGACTGAGCATCAAAAGATATTTGAAGCCATTCACTGTTAATCAGCTTGTTAAGAATGTGGGAGGGGTTGGACATGCGCTTGCTAACTCGAATACACATATACAACTTGAGAGTAAACAATCTTAATATACATTTATCTGCAGCTCAAAGTAAGAAAATAAACATAGTTTGGTCAACGCAACTTGAAACTACTCCCTCCGTTCCTAAATATTTGTCTTTTTAGAGATTTCAGATGGACTATCACATACGGATGATATAGACAGACTTTAGAGTGTAGATTCACTCATTTTGCTCCGTATGTAGTCACTTGTTGAAATCACTAGAAAGACAAATATTTAGGAACGGAGAGAGTACATTTGAACATAAAACATAGCAACATCCTTGATACAGTATTACTGTTATAACAACACTGTCAATAGCGCTCAAAGAACTTCAATTCCAGTCCGCTCCAACATCAAAAGCTACAACATGATTCTAATCGCACCATAACACTTATAAGGCCGTCCTATTAACACACAATCATAAATAATGGTTCCACGCCACCCAATTCAACAAAGTAACAGGACTAGATACACAAGACTATCACACGCAAAAAAAAAAAAGATGCACAAGACTACAGCATTCACGAGTCCACAAAAGTGGAAACAGATACACTAAACAGAAACGCGACTTCCCAACACGACGCGGATCTAAAGGGCTTGGTTGGGGGGGGGGGGGGGGGGGGTGTTGAGAAACACTCACAGCTTCTGGTCGTCATCGATCTCGACCTTCTTCTGGCACCCCGTGGTGGGGTTCGCGATGTTCAACTGAAACGAGCGCAAAAAACACACGAATCAGGCGTCGTACAGGCATAGATCACATCTGCGCGCGTCGGGAGATGAGGAGAGCGCAGTCTCAGGTCAGATACGCGCGCATCGGGAGGAGAGGAGCAGGGCGTACCTTCATGGTGGAGTCGCGGCACGAGCTCGCCGGCGGCGAGCAACCCGAACGCTGGGCGGAGCGGCGGCGGCGGGGCGGTTGCTCGAGGGGTAGGGTTTTGGGCGAAGAGGGTGCGGCGGAAATGTGTGGAGCTGATTATATAGGTGGGGGCGTTGAGTGGGCCGCTATTGTCCAGCCACGGGATCCGAAGTTGGATATGGGCCTGAAGTGCAAGATGGGCTTGTGCCCGCATCTAACAACACTTAGGAGCGACACGTTTTGCTAAAAAAAAAAACTTGGGAGCGACACGTTCTAGAGGAATTAATTCATCATCAATCGATCCATCTTCCTCTTAAAAAAATGATTTTTTGTTGCTTACTTGCTGCTCAAATGTTTCTGAATAAATAGATGATATTCGCATGTTGGTGCGGGTATCGGTTGATATTTCAATGAATTTTGATTGTTTGAAATATAAATATAAACTTAGTATTATACTTCCTCCGTCCAGAATTATTTGTCGCCCAAACGGATGTATCTAGCACTGAAACGTGCCTCGATACATCTATTTCAACGACAACTAATTCCGAACGCAGATAGTATTTGATTATGTATAGTTGTAAAATACTTATTGAATATAAGTAGAATAATAGAAAGGAAAATATATTATCATGCATGTTTGCATATGGTGGTGGGTCTTTTTTCATGCATGATTACATGTTGTGGTGTGTCTTATCTCATCCATAATTGTATAGTGATGTGGCATACTTGTATGTTAAGATAACTAAGTTAGTGGGATGACTCTTTAGGTATATAAGATTGCCATTTGTTAAATGTAGCTGCACCCTAGGTTGCCTTTTGCAAATGCTTTCATTATTATTAGTTATTCCTTTCTTCGTAAGCACTTGAGTGTCGTTATTGCTACTGTATGTTATTGTCCAATATGTCAAATTATATGTATTAAGAATTGTGAAAACCATAAGTGTTATTACATTTTTGTGTGCACCCATGTACATTGCAAGTAGAGAAACACAATAAAAAAGGGATTTGCACATGCAGGGGGCACATGCCCCCCTTTTCCTGCATAGTGTATCTTGTTTGATTCACGAGAAGATAGATACTACATGGCGAGGCAAAACCAGATGAACTTTGTGCATGCATTTTTCCTACCAAGGGATGAAGTAAAAAAATATTCAACTTTACATGTAGCGTACACTTTCATTAACCTAACAGTTGCATGGGATGAAAATAGTTTTTTATTCAACCTTACATGCGACTTATACTTTCTCTAGCCTGGAAGTTGCATGCAAATAATTTTTTTATTCTGACAACTTACCTTGCTTGATTCACGAGAAGGCAGATGCTACCCTCTGCAAACTCGATTTTGGGTGTGGAGGGATTTTGCTAACTGATGTCTGCGTTGTAGAAGTGATGCATACTTCTTACTTATAGTTGAACCCATGCGCGCTCTACTCGATACAAGTCCCTGAGATTCTACACAAGGTTTTGCTCCCACCTCTAAATTAAGTGTAAAACCTCGGTGGCTATATTTCCTTTCTTTTGAGTTAATAGGATAAACAATAGTGTTTGTATGCATCATGGAGCACTATGTTGTTTGTTTACCTTTCTCCTTTCATGTACATGTCGGTCTCAAGGTCACGGCAGAACGCATTGTTTACCGGCTAAAGAATCATTTATGTCGTGGACCTCATTGACATCCTTGTCAGCCGGTGGATCACAGCAGCACGCATTCTTTACTGGCTAAAGAATCATCTGTGTCATGGACCTCATCGACATCCTTGTCAGCCCGTGCAACACAACAGCACGCATAGTTTACTGGCTAAAGAATCATCTGTGCCGTGGACCTCATCGACATCCTTGTCAGCCCGTGGAAGACAAGCTGTCAACCATTGATCAAGGGGCACATGCCCCCCTTTCATGCATATATAGAGAGTACCTTGCTTGATTCACAAGAAGCTAGATACTATTGTTGGGAAACGTTGCATGGAAAACAAAAAAAAATTCTACGCACACGCAAGATCTATCCATGGAGATGCATAGCTACGAGAGGGGACAGTGTGTCTACGTACCCTCGTAGACCGTTTAGCGAAAACGTTTATCAACGCGGTTGATGTAGTCGTACACCTTCACGATCCGCCCGATCAAGTCACTACAAAAAAAATACACTTACGTGATGATACGTGTTTGTCACAGTAGGTCACGTTTTCTGTCATGCATGTACATCCATGACGATTTATGACAGAATCAAGATAATCATACCTGTGCTGTCGTAGAAGTGTTCCATGACATTACCAAAATTATCATCACGGAAGTGTCCACTTCCATGATGATAAATGACGCGTCATGGATATGCTTTCGTCAAGGGTAACTGACACGTGGCATCCACCGTAACGGGTCGCTGTTAAGCTATCGGGTCAGGTTTTGGATCCGATAACCCGTTAACAGCCCGGACCAATGGGGATTTTCCACATGTAAAATTCTCAGTGGCCAGAGGAACCACGTGTCGGCTCACTGTTGGGACAAATGTCATCCACTCATTGGACCGAAGGCGCCTATGATACGTTGACACGTGGCACGGCCCAACAGAGGCCCATTCCGGTGAAAAGGCCGGCCCGTTTGACTTGGTCAAAAGGTAGCGGGCCGGCCCACGGAAAGCCTGTTAACGGCCTGTTCGCATATAGCCCATTTACAGCCCACTAAGCCACGGCCCGTTACGGCCTATCCGAATTAGGCCCAGTAGCATTATCTGGGCCGTCCAATATGATTCCAGCTCGTTGTAACTTCCGGCCCATGTATGGCCCATGACGTCTTTCGGCCCATATGAGGCCTTTTGTAACTCTTGGCCCATTAACGGCCCGTGGTGAAACTGGCCCGTAATGAACAGTGTATCGCTTTATACCCATTAACGGCCCATTATTTCATTGGGCCGTTTCCAGCCCGTGTTATCTTTCGGCCTTCTCAGGGCCCATTTATTCTTGGGCTCATTTCCAGCATTCGGTTACTTACGGCCCGTTACAGGCCTTTTCTGCTTGTGGGCCAAATTCAGCCCGTGGTTACAGTCGGCCCGTTTGTGGCCCGTTAATCCGTTGGACCGTTTTCATAGCGTCATCAAATACGGCCGATTAACGACGGCCCGTTATGGTCGGCCCATGAACGGACGATTCCAACTCTAGCCCGTTTACGGCCCATAATGCGGTCCGTTATTGGCCCATGTTTGGCCAACCGATCATACGGCCCGTAGAAGGCCCATTTATGCTATGCCCCGTAGAAGGCCCATTGTATTTACGGCCCGTAGAAGGCCCATTGTTTCTACGGCCCGTAGAAGGCCCATGGTCACTACACTAAATATGTAGCCCATGGTTATTGTGGCCTAGTTTTAAAAAATAGATTATTGCGGCCACTAGCAAACCGCGGAAAAAGAACTGCATTGACTACAAGCAAACAAATAAACAAGACAACAAGGAAATAAATAAGCAAGCAACTTACGCTAGGCTATCACGCCTATTACACATATTACATCCACTGCGCATCAAAGTTCGCTACCAGTGCAAATATAGGGAACAAAGGAGCATATCACATACACTGGTTGTCAAAGTTGGCGACCAGTGCAAATAAATGCCGCAGTAAAACAAGTCCAGAATTGAAACCACTTCAGAAGAGCTCAAGAAACAATATCCTGGGTACCCATAATGCTGGCAAGATGCTTAGCAAGCTTATTAACTTTCTCTTGTTTGGCGCTTAAATCCTCCAGCGCTTGTTGTTGCACCAGAAAGTATGCATCTGAATTCTGCAGGGACTTCCTCAGTCCTTCGGCTTCTTGTCGCAGCACAGCTGACTGATGCCTTTCAGCTTGTAGCTGAGACTGAAGAAGCCGAAGTGATTCAGGTAGCGAGTTCGAAGAGCTTGTGCCAGCGGTACTGGCCAGTAACTCGAACACTACATCAACGCAGGACTGTGGGGTTGTCTCACTGTCTACAAGATCATTTTTATCATCTTTCTTGGAGACCAACAGGGTTGTCTCACTATCTTGAACCTTATCTGCATTACTTTCTCTATCATTGCATAGTGGGGTGCTCTTCTCCAATATTCTGTTCTCATTCTACAAGAGAAACAAGCAGACACATCACAGGTTTAGCATGTAGTATACGAAACTCATTTTGGTAACCGGTTCAGTAGTAAGGTGGACAGTATAACAGCATGAAACAAACATATATCTATGTACTATGGTCACTGTATTGTCCATATCATTCTAGTTTATGTTGCCAAATCAAGATAGAGACACAGTTCAAATCATATATTTTTAAGACACAGCAGCATAGACAGAATGTAAGTGTGAGAAACTACACAGCACGGGCAACATTTGTAATGTGCATCACATGAGAACATAACTGTTTATACAACTGAAACTGAAATCAACATAGAGCAAGAAGTTAGAACAGCAATCCAGTTAAAGAAATAGGTTTAAAACATACCTGTTGCGCCATTGGAGTTTCAATTGGATCCTTCAAATTCGAAAGTAGTTGGTATGAGTAAATACAGTGATGCAACAACAAAGAAGTATGGACCATAGCTACGGAATCTGACTTGAGAACAGTTGCTCTTCTGCTTTAAACGTGGAGTTTGGGTTCGCTGTGGTGGTCTTCGTGCTTTGGGCACTGCAGTTGCTTTACAAACTGCTCGTGTGGGGGTACTCTGTAGTGGACATGGTGCTGTGTCAACTAGAAGTGGGTTACTATCCGCTGGGGTTGGGGTTAGATGGGTTGTAGCTGGTTCTCTGTCCAACGGTGTAAGTGTGCAATCTGGAAGAGTCTCAATTATGTGTGGTGGGGCTAGTTCGTGGGCCAGTACAACCATGGTTCTATCTGTATCGACGGGTTGCACCGTCTTTTGTGAAGAACGGGTTTTTGCTCCCTTAGATACTGCCATCACCCCTCCAATTCAAATGGCTGATAAACAAGAAAAGAAATTGAACGTACAGACATTGTATGATAGACAGATGTGGTAATTCACATATATGTTGTCTAACCAAACAGGACAGCATGACACAATTTCACATATATGATGGCTAACTAAACAGGATAGCATGACACAGTTTCAGATATATGATGGATAACTTAACAGGATATAATAGCATAATTCAACATATGATGAGTATCTAAACAGGATGACATGACAAAACTATATGATGTCTTTCTAAAATAGGTTGGGATGAAATAATTCACATACATGTTGTCTAAGTATACAGGATGACATGATATAATTAACATAATTAATTCATATACTAAGCAGCTGACACTCGCATGTATGATCTCTAAACTAAGCAGATGGAATTCAATATTGTGCATATGATGTCTAAACTAAGCAATGCAAGACACCATATGCATGATGTGAGAAATATAAACATTGCAAATTAGACCATACACCTCAGGTGGGATATAGGACTAGTCATCTGTCTCTGAATCCTCCTCTGAGGAGCTACCTGTAACCATCGAGATATATGCTTCAACAGGTACCATTGCCTGCTCTGAAGACCTTGTTTTCACTCCTGATTTTTCCATAACCGGCTCAAATGGCTGATACACATGAAGAGTAGTTCAATATACATAGATTGTCGACAAATGGAATACGTAATGAAAAAAAAGGATGGCATGAGATAATTCACATATATGATGCCTGGCTACATGGCGGTGCATAATTCACATATATGATAACTGGCTGAAAAACATGGCATTGCATAATTCACATATCTGATATAGAAAGCAAACAGGAGGCATTCACACAAAGCATGTCTGATCTAAGCAGATGGCATGGCAATGCAAGACATCATATGTATGATATGAGCAATAGATATGAGCAATATAACCCTGCCAAGTTAGAGCATGCACCTCGGGGGGGGGGGGATACGATTGGTCATCTGTCTCTGAATCCTCCTCTGAGGAGCTATCTGTAACCAGCAAGAAATCTGCATCAACAGGTAGCACTGACTGCTCAGAAGACCTTGTTTTCACTCCAGATTTTTCCATGACCGACTCAAATGACTGATGCACAGGAAGAGTAGATGAATGCATAAACATTGTTGACAAATGGAATACATTATGAAAAAAAATATGGCACGATACAATTCACATATACGATGACTGGCTAAACAGGATGGCATTGCATGATTCAAGTATATGATGCCTGGCTAAAGAAGATGGCATTGCATAATTCCCATATACTCCCTCCGTTCCTAAATATTTGTCTTTTTAGAGATTTCAAATGGACTACCACATACGGATGTATATAGACATATTTTAGAGTGTAGATTCACTCATTTTGCTCCGTATGTAGTCACTTGTTGAAATCTCTAAAAAGACAAATATTTAGGAATGGTGGGAGTATGATATAGAAACCAAACAGGTGGCATTCACACAAAGAAAATCTAAACTAAGCTGATGACATATAAGATGTATAATGTAAGCAATGCGAGGCGCCATATGCATGATATGACCAACATCAGCATGCCAGGTTAGAGCAAACACCTCAGGGGGTAAATAGGAGTGGTCGGCTCCCTCTGAATCCCCCTCTGAACAGTTATCTTCCTCTGGAATACAATCTGGAATGGCGGGAGGGGGGCCCACTTCGCCCACCATGGAGCGGCGTCTGCACGACATTATATTCCCACGCAACGGTCTTCTCTTTTTCTCTACATGTTCAGTACGATTGTGTACAATAACTGACATGCATAATAAGAAAACATAGTTAGATTATGTAAGGCCTAAGGGGTGCATGCAGAAATCAAGACTAATGGTAGCAAACGAGTGGATAGATCCAAAACTAATGATAGCAGGTAGATTATAGCTTCAGTTTAAAAAGATAGACAATGGATCATCTAATGTTTGTTGCCCACCCAACATGAACCACATAGAAGACCCCAGATGAACCAGATAGTAGACAGATACTATTCGTTGCTGCCTCGATATGTGCCCCACAGGCATTTTAAAACTCAAGTTTGAACATTAGTTTGGACCTGACTCGGAGTCTAAGAGGTGAACAGGACGATAAAGTAGCATGTAATAATAACCGATGTATAACATAAGCAGACACGAAAGAGTGCGACCGCTCTTCCGAAACTGTGTAGTCCTCAGGTTCATCTGCTCAGTCGATGATGGTAATGTAGTTGGCGTGGCTGCCGGCAACGGGGAAGATGACCTGAGGCGGCGAAAGAAAGTCTGCAGGGGGAATCTCTGCTGCAGTGAATGCTTCCGTCGATGGTGCACCTTAGGTGGGGTGGACGACGACACGGCAGGAGCAGGACATAACACACAAAGTTTTCTTTGAAACCTATCTGAAAATGAAGTAAATCTGTAAGGGCTCCTTAGAATTGGAGAATTCTATAAACGCAGGGATAGGAAAAACACAGGAATAGGATAGGAATGCACGTGCAAAACAGAGCATTTGCAAACATAGGATTTATGTCAACCTGGGTGTTTGGTTCACATGAATTGGAAGAACACAGGAATGGAGAAACATAGTCAAATTAAATTCAAACCACATGAAAATGAAAAAATAAGAATCTTATTATGCCAGTAATGCAATTAGTCCTGTTCTTCATGCATATTAATTTGAAAAGGACGTCCAAGTGGATATTAAAATTCCTACGTTTTTTCTTTGAAAGAGACACCAAAGGAAAAAAAATCTCTAGTTTTGCTTTGCTCCATTCCTTCTAACCAAATGCACGAATAGTAGTACCATAGTAAAGTTTCCAATTCCTATGTTTTCCTTCACTTTTTCTTTGAACCAGTGGCGATTCTAGTAGGCAGTCTTCAGCAGGCTGAAGCCTGCCCTCGAAATATTTTGTGAGCTTAGATTTGGTACACATTAGTATCATATAATGGCTATCTTGCTAAACCGATTAAAATTGTGGTTCAAAAGAGCATTTAGTTTTCTCCCTGTTAACTTTGTGACCACGATTCATTTATTTCTAGATTTGCAACTGCTTTGAACCAAAGGATCCCTAAGGGATCGACATGAATGCAGAGTAACAAAGTGATGCGACGAGTGTACAACCTCTTTGGCATAGCCTTATCGACCTCAGCATCATTGGGTTAGACATGGAGGATGGTGATGTTGGTGTGACTGTCGAAGGCGGGGAAGAAGACCTGAGGCCTCTGGATACGGCGCCGAGGGTACCGCTCCGCTGTGATGGACGGTTCCGTCGTTGGAGCAGCTCCGGTGAGGTGTACGACGGCGAGGCTGAAGCAGGACAAGACAGACAACGTTAATCTGAAGTGGGACTCTAATATCATCTGCAATAGATGATGTAAAATACATCACCAAAAAGTGCTAGATGTAAAATGCATCAGCCGCGCCACGGCCACTCCGACAGATGCTGTAAATACTGTTCACTCTGAACTTAACTGAAGAAACTGAACTTTACAGTCGAAACTGAATTTTAGTGTCGAAACTGATTGAACTAGTAGCAGAGCATTGCAATAGAAGTTTAGTGCGTTTGAGCACTGGTAGCAGAGAAGCAGTGATCTAATCAGCAGCCGCTTGAGCAGGGAACACACTAGCAGAGCGCAACTCGTGCAGCAGCATTGCGACCGAGTGCTAAAGCAGCAACTCCTGTAGCCGCCGGAGGTTGTGCAGCAGCAGCAGCGTGAACGAGAGCAAGAGCAGAGTAGCAGCACGAACGAGAGCAAGAGCGGAGCAGTAGCGTGACCAACAGCAATAGCAGAGCAGAGCAGCAGCACGAACGAAAGCAAGAGAAGTGCAGCAGCGCGACCGACAGCAAGAACAGAGCCGCAGCGCGAGCGAGAGCCGGAGCAGCAGCAACTAGTGCCGGTGTGGAAGTCGCCGCTGAGGAAGCAACGACATGGGGGAGAGACGCCGTGGATGAAGTGGCCGGTGACGGCGCCGTCGATGGAGACCCACCATGGCTGCTCGGTATCGAGCACCGGCAGCCCCGTGAGATCGAATAAAAGATAAAATGCAGCGGTGAGTGCAGAACCTCCTTGGTGGCGCCGAGTAGGCCTCGGCTTCATCGGAGGAATTAGTGAGGGTGCTGCGGTTCCGGTGGGGCAGGTCAAGACGACGCTGTGGGGATGGAGGTGGCGCGATAGACGAGGCGAACGTCGGGGCAGCTCCTTGGAGGTGGAGGACGGGGCAGCTAATCCGGCGGGACGACGAGATCGATGACGGATCCTCATCTGGTGCGGTGGATGAGGGACAGCGAGCTGTTGCGGTACACCGAGGTCGTCAATTTTCCATATCGGCTGGGCGGCGGTCGGGAGGCCGACGGAGGAGCGTGGGGTTTCGCGGGTTTTGGCGGCCTCGGTGTACGAATGGGGGGGGGACGAAGGGGAAGGTAGGGGGTAGCCATGGCTTAGGGACGCGCTTGTTCGAAATGTAGGGTAAGTTACGAATGTACCCCCACCAGTTTTGACACGCGACGTCGAGGCGGGATTTCCGGCTGAGGGGTAGAAGGGGGATTTCGTGTGTCTGGGCTGCGGGACCGATTTCGGATGAGGAGGGAGTTTTCGCGCGTCGAAATTTCGGGATAACAAGGCGCGGCGCGGGTTGAAGAGGCGGGAGTTTCACAGCAGAAGAGACAAAAGATACTCGAGCTTGAAAATTTCGGGATAACAAGGCGTGGATTCCATGTTCGGCAGAACAAACTTAACATGTAAAAAAAAACAATTCATACAAGACACAAGAGAGTCATGTCCCCTTTTACATATTGCTATAAATGCCATTGAAAAAACTACAAGAAAAATGTAAAAAAAATCGGGAGAACAAGATTACCCTGTATAGTACCAAATCAATTCGCACTTCCCTCAACAACAACAAAAAACAAATCAATTCCCACCACAAGAAAGAGTCATGTCCCTTTTTATATGATTACAAATGCCAGGATCTCGAATTTCAATTTTTGAATCCACGTTATGTTGAATTCGAATATATCGTTAGGTGACCTTGCGGTTTATAATGGATGTAGTCCTACATTTTGATCTTCCATCTTATATGAACATTTTATTCCACCCTATGAACATATATATTGTCGTCTACCATATGGACTAAATTTGAATCAATTTTTCTTATTTGAATACGATTGGTGTCAAGTTATACCATCATTTAAATATTATCTTGATAACAGAAAACATGCATATAGCAGTAATCATATTTCACTATGAACTACATGTACCATACGATCTCCAATTTAAATATTTGTATCCATTTTATGTTGAATTCAAATCACAGTACATTGGTCTAGGTAGCGAGATGTTCGGGATAATCTAAACCCTATTTTCATATGTATAATTTTTGGCCGAATTGGGACAAGTTTTGGTATAAGTTTCTTGCAAACCGGAGATTCTCTCAACAAGCCTCGTGGTTCCGAGAGGGAACGTGTCACCTTTGTGTGCGAAACGATATACGCTGCCTCCCCCCTGATTTTCTTTGCAGAGGCAACATAGAACTATATGAGTGCCATGTTAAATTTTGGAATTATTCCGGGTTCGTTTGGCCTTTTTTATACACTAGCAAAACATGCCCGTGCGTTGCAACGGGAGGAAAAAAAAGCATCTTTCATACACACATCCGATAACATCAACAAACAATATTCTTAAAAAAAAATTATTGACATAATTTCAAACAATATGAAAATCAACTTTAAGCCGCTGGTTTACATAAAACTCGTATCAACAGTTTAATGTGCATCATCGTATAGGGGTTGGTAGTGCACTGTGCAAAACAAAGAAGATGATTATGTACCTATTTTAACCTTATGGATATGGTAGTTGATAGGAATCAACATCCCCTATAGTGTCAATAATAGATTATGTGAGAGCATCAAACTGTCATATCTACTAAATTTGAATAGGGTAGAAAACATATATAATACACATTTATTAAATGCCCCACATAGAGAAGATATTAATTAAGTTTACATTTTGTTAAATTTTGGAATTATTCCGGGTTCGTTTGGCCTTTTTTATACATTAATTGAGTTTCTGGACATTTAATGTGCATAATTCAAATTTGAACTGCAAGCACATGCTCCGGTGCACCAAAGTTGGTTGAAAAATCACATGTGTGTCCTTGGGTGAATTTCTAGGTCCCATGCAAGAAATGAGAATGAAATTCAAACATCTGGGCATCATGACTCGGCCGAGAAAATTGAGAAACTTGGTTTTTAAATTCCTGTAAATCCAAAACTCGCCTGGAAATCATGAAACTTGGCATGGTGTCATGTCATGGCACTAACATGCTATGGTAAAAAACTTGGCCGAATTGGAACAAGTTTTGCTATAAGCTTCTTGCAAACCGAAGCTTCTCTCAAGAAGGCTCGTGGTTCTAAGAGGAACCTGTCACCTTTGTGTGCGAAACGATATACGCTGCCCCCCCTTGGTTTTCTTTACAGAGGCAACATAGAACTATATGAGTGTCGTGTTAAATTTTGGGATTAGTCCGGGTTCATTTGGCCTTTTTTATACATTAATTGAGTTTCTGGTCATTTAATGTGCATAATTCAATTTTGAACTACAAGCACATGCTCCAGTGCACCAAAGTTGGTTGAAAAATAACAAGTGTGTCCTCGGGTGAATTTCTAGGTCCCATGCAATAAATGGGAATGAAATTCAAGCATCTGGGCGTCGTGGCTCGGCCGGAAAAATTGAGAAACTTGGTTTTAAAATTCTTGTAAATCCAAAACACGCCTGAAAATCATGAAACTTGGCATGGTGTCATGTCATGGTACTAACACGCTGTGGTAAAAAATTTGGCCGAATTGGAATAAGTTTTGGTATAACCTTCTTGCAAACCGGAGCTTCTCTCAAGAAGGCTCGTGGTTCTGAGGGGGAACGTGTCACCTTTGTGTGCGAAATGATATACGCTGCCCCCCCTTGATTTTCTTTACAGAGGCAACATAGAACTATATGAGTATTGTGTTAAATTTTGGAATTATTCCGGGTTCGTTTGGCCTTTTTTATACATTAATTGAGTTTCTGGTCATTTAATGTGCATAATTCAAATTTGAACTACAAGCACATGCTCCAATGCACCAAAGTTGGTTGAAAAATCACATGTGCGTCCTCGGGTAAATTTCTAGGCCCCATGCAAGAAATGGGAATGAAATTCAAACATCTGGTCATCGTGGCTCGGCCGGAAACATTGAGAAACTTTGTTTTTTAATTTCTGTAAATCCAAAACACACATGCAAATCATGAAACTTGGCTTGGTGTCATGACATGGCACCAACATGCTGTGGTAATTTTGCTGTCCGATTTGCAAAGGCACACACATTAACAATCAACAAAGTCATTTTGGAACAAGTGCTGTCACGTTACAATCAGAAACACAAGTAGTATTATTGAAACCGTGGGCGTTCTACTTACCATTTACGTGCCGCCACGCGTCCCTTTTTTTATTAGCTAGGAGGCGCCGTGCAGGGTAGCTATTTGAGTATGGGAGGCGTGCGATCAGACCCCTGCGCGTGCTTATTGGGAGGAGAGCCCTTTGACCTCCATCTGCAACCCACCTCTCTCCCAAGGTCTCCATTAATGGCGCCCGAGCCCCTGTTTAATGGCGTGGCTATGTCTCACTCGACTGAGATTTAAGAGAGAAAAAAGAAAATCTGAAAAGAAAATTTTGCACGGATCTTGATGTAAGATCCGACAGACCTATATAGCATCTACTGCGACTTATAGCAAGACTGATGAATATATAAGGACGACGACAGTGGATAATAATTGTCTTACATATTTAGGAAGATAATTAAAAAAGCCACATGCGGCTACGCCCGAAACACAAGGGCAAAAGAAGAAGGAAGACGCATACAACGATCTGGCTCGCTGATCTCTACTTTCTTGATGCGCTGCAGGTTGCGGAGACTAGTTCTCGCGGCAAGCGGCGATGATCCCTTTCATCAGTTTCATGTCCTTAATACGCTGCTTGGTAGCATCCACGGATTCCTCCACCAGCTTTTTGCGCTCGATGCGGAGCATGGCATTCTCGTCCATAAGTTTCTCGATGATGACGCCCGTCCTCTTCAACAAGGCAGCGGTCTCCTCCGTTCCGGTGATCTTCGCCCTCAGCAGTTCGCGCTCGGCCCGAAGCTTCGCATTTCCATCCCCTAGTTGCCGGATGACGCCGGTAGCCTGTTCAAACGAGGCTTTCATGTCGTCCTGCAACCTCGCCCAGCCGGAGATCTGATCCATCTGGCTATGGACGATCGCATGCATGCGCCTGTAAGAGTCCTCGCTTGCCCGCGAGACATTTTCCCAGGCCGCCGCGGCGCGGGAGGACATCGCTGCTGCATTCGCAGCACGGCGGGACATCTCTGCTGCTTCCGCGGCATGGCCGGACCAGTCTGCTGCATCGATGGCGCGACGGGACCTCCGTGCTGCTTCGACGGCGCGGCGGGACCTCTGTGCAGCTACTGCCGCGCGGCGGGACATGTCGGCTGCTTTCGCGGCGAGGTGGGACATCTCTCGTGCTTCCGCTTCCATGCTCGCCTCTCCCTGGTGGTAATCTCTCGACCTAGAACTCATGCTGGCCATGGCAGACGCAAGGGAACGATGCTGAATGACTTGTTTGTTTTTGTGGATGAGGAGTTGAGGAGGAATGTGCAGTCATCTTGGCATAGTAGTATTTATAACCGAGTACTAATATGCTCCTAAGTGGGAAATTGTTTAGGTTGTGATCGGTGTGAACAGGTTTGCAATTAAATATAGCGTGGTAGTAATTTGGAATGTGATGAGACGCAAGCTCAAAATTTATTGACGGTTCTAGTTTCGAAGTGCGGCACTATTCCCGGATGGCGTAACGTGGGCACCTGTTCTCGGCCGTGGTGTAGCAGTTTTGTAATATGCCATGGTACTTCTTTTTCTACTGCTGTGTACATGCAATAACTGGCACCTTCGGATACATATCTTACGGTTATTGGGGCGTTCGATAGGAATAGCCTCGTGGCGAGCTATAGACTAGTCTTTTTTTCACACGCATTACATCGACACATATCATCTCTCTCCCTCTTTCCCACGCACACACTAGTCTCTCGTGACTTCTCGCACGCACCATCTCTAGCTCCCTAGGTCGATGCCACCCACATACACTTGTACTCTGAGTTTAGTACGTTATACATGAAGAGAAGAGGTGCACGCACGCACTCGTCCTCTCTCACACACGCATCTGTAGCTACAAATTGTAGTGTTCTCAACCATCCGATTGGCTCTATCATAGGTTCCCGTTGCTCCTTGGCCTTGAGATTGAGAAGTTTAAAACGCGGAGGCTAACCTAGAGGCGCGAGGTTTTGGTTAATGTGCGGACCGCACACGGCACCAACACAACACGAGCTTCGTCTGCCTGGTGCTACTTTGATGTGTCGCGTCAACTCGCACAAGTATGCAACACTTCTTGAAACAAGCATATAAGTTGCTTATACTTCTTACCCAAAGGATCTTTATATCCAACAGACACAAAATATCCGTTCGACTGTTGGAAATTACTTTAACTGCTGATATGATGTCGAAGTAATTGCTGCATCGCCACCAAAACCCACCATCTCTTAAGCTAAAGTAGACCGGTCTAACCCCTATATTAGCATATTACTAAGATAAACAGAAGGCACTGTAGAATCATTTAGGAGGTGAGCTTGTCAATCTGAATGTGGAGGGACACCGTCCTAGACAACCCAGCCCCGTCCAGCAGCTTGGGCGGAACTGTGAGGAAGGTCAGCTCCTGCACGGCGACGTCGCCGGGATCCTTGCTACTTGTCACCTCGATTTCCACCTTGACAGCGTCGGTCCTGCCTTTGGGCTCCCCCGGCGGGCCGTTCGCCCACAGCTTGGTCGCGTAGTGCGGCAGTGGGGACGCCCCCGCTCTGATGCAGATGACCCACACGGCGATAGGCGCATCGATGTCGAGCACGCCGCCGACCAAGAAAAATGCGCGGCCGTCCTCCTCCGCGAACAACAAGAGCCGTGGCTCCGACACTGGCACTTGCAGTTGGAGCACCTTGCCGTACTGGATCCTGTGCACGGGCATGGGATGCACGGTGCTGATGTGGTGGGAGAGCGTCGGCGGCGGGCCTTCGTAGCCGCAGACGGGCACGAGGCATTTGCAGGGCGCGAGCGGACACACGCTCTGGTGATCGGCGATCTTGTGGTAACACTAGTGCAGAATTGGGATTTAGCACCGGTTCGTGAGGCCCTTTAGTGCCGGTTCTGGAACCGGCACTAAAGGGTGGGGACTAAAGGTCCCCCCTTTAGTCCCGGTTCAACACGAACCGCCACTAAAGGGCCACCACGTGGCACGAGCCAGCGCCGGGGGCTGGGAGACCTTTAGTACCTGTTGGTAACACACCAACCGGTACTAAAAGGTTTAGGGGGTTTTGGGTTTATGATTTATTTTTCCTTTAATTTTGTGTTTTCCATTTAATTCTTTTTCATTTGCTGGTATTTTACGATACTACATATTGTACACGTTTGCATATATATAAATAAATTTCTCGTAAACCGATCATATATCTATATATTATATATATATATATATATATATATATATATATATATCATCGAATGTCTCGCACCACCATTCACACATACACATGTCTATATACAATTTGGTATATACAATTTCTCCTACATATATGGAGGCATTACTGCGGTAGCGGGTAATGAAATTCTCCTTTGGGATCTATGACCTTGTTGAGCAAAAATCCCGCTATTTCCTCTTGAATTGCTCGTACGCAATCCGTTGGTAGGAGCTTATCCCGCATCTCCGAGAACTTTAAAGAAGGAGATCAATATGCATGTATTAGTTGTGTGTATATATATTAGATAATGATGTAAAAATTATGAATAGTGTTCTGGCAAACGTACCCATAGCTGTCTATTAGATAAGCTCCTTTCGGACGCCATCATGTGAATGTTCTCGCAAACATAGTATGCACATAAATCAGTCCCCGGTGCCTGCTTCAGGGCCTTTACGAGAATAGAATTCAATCAGATAATAATTAATCAAGCATGATAATTAATAGTATTGAAACTAGAATTAAAGAGATGGTAGCTAGCTAGTACTACTTAACTAATTACCTTGGGTCGATGCCATTTCAGCTTTTGTTTCCATTGACTTGGAACCTGTTTGATGAACTTTTCCCAAGCCCTGCCCGCTGGCAAAGAAAATAAATAAAGAAGTTATTAATTAGTTGATATCAGGAAATGACGAACTAAAGAGGTCGACATATAGTTCGATAATGATTGAAATTACCTGTCAACCATCCCCTTCACGATTGAGTACTCAGTATCTGGTATAAGTAGTGAGTCCAGTACTTCAACTTTTCCATCTTCAACTTGAATGATTAACAAGATCCAGTGGAAACTGCATGCGCACACGTTTGCATGTATAAATTAAGCGGGCATGTGCATAACACTCATCAACTACCCTAAACCCTATACACTTATTAACATCTAGCTAGTAAGCAAAAACAGAATTTGTAGTACAAGACAGTGTGACTCACTCGAAGTTGTAAGGAAGTAGTATATCTTGATTGGTATTTAGGCGCTTCAAGAACTCTAGCAAGGTTTTCTCTGTGTCTTTTTTCGACCATTCTTGTGACCATGTCTCTTGATTAATGGTATTTGGGTCAATGAACCCAATGCCATAGCGTCCAGCTTTTTTCATTTCATAGATCTTCATTCTGCATAATACCATAGAAAAGAATATAGTGAGGATAATTACAGGCAATGATCAACGAGCACTACAACTAGCTTGAGACTTAAATTACAGAAAGAAATCACTTACAGACAATAGCAACTGATGATAGATTTGTCGAGTGCGTCTTGATTGAATAACTGAAACAGTTCTGTAAACTCAACATACAGAGCATTCGCATTGTAGTAATGCTCTGGCTTGACTCTCACCATGAGGGACTCTCGATTGGTAGTCTTGGCAATTTTCATGTACCATTCATGCAATTCATACATTCTCATTGAGAGCTTCTTGACCTCCTCAGGCTTGACCAGAGGTTCATCGCGGGCATATTTCCGTTTTAGTTCCTGCTCTGTAAACTTTTCCATGGGCTCGATCTCTAGGAGTTGTTCTATAGTGCATCTGATCTCTGCAGCCTGCCTTCTATGATCGTCAGTTATTACCAGCTGATTGGCGCCAGTACTCATGTGTGTTGGTACAATGAGCAGGGGGATCGATTGCACCGCCTGTTCTCCCAGCTGGGGAACAGTTTTCCCGCTTTTCTTGGCAGCTGCTTGGCTCGATCTCGAGCTCGACTCCTTCTTTTGTTGTGCTTGATATGCCTTCCTGATTTGGCGCTCATAGTCTGAGTCAATAGGCTTGGGAGCTAGTTCGGCAGCCATACGAATAAAGTGGTCAATGACATCGTCAGGCACTTTCTCCTTTGGCGGCGGTGGCGGTTTCGGTCCAAAATGGGCCCTCAGTTGGGCTTGCACTTCGGCTTTGTTTTCCTCCACAGTCATGTCGTAAGGCCTCTTCGGAAGAGGCGCGAGGCTTGGACCAAATTGGTATCTTTTGCATCCTGTACTTGTACCGCTAGCCGCCATAGCTGCGGTGGCTCTCTTCCGCTTTTGCTTAGGCTGCGAAGATGGCTGACGCGGTGCCTGACTTGGAGGAGGAGGACTGGGCTGACGCTGAGGCGGCGGAGACGGCTGACGCGGTCCCTAACTTGGAGGAGGAGGACTGGGCTGACGCGGTGCCGGACTTGGAGGAGGAGTGGGCTGACGCGGTGCCGGACTTGGAGGACGAGGAGTGGCCTGACGCGTTGGCGGACTTGAAGGAGCAGGACTCTACTGAGGCGGTGGCTGATGACTTAGAGGAGCGGGAGTCTGTTGACGCGGTGGCAGACTTCGAGGAGGAGTCGACTGACGTGGTGTCGGTGGCCTTGGAAAGATGATGCAATCCTTTCTCCATAGAATGATACGATGTATGGCCTCTCCCAGTGTGTGCTCGTCATCACCTCCAGGAATGTCAAGCTCTAGCCCCGAATATTGTGCCACCACTTCATCAACCACGACACGAGCATAGCCAGCTGGAATCGGGTTGCAATGGAAGGTTGCTTCAGGGGGATTTGTATAAGCAACGGCGTCCGCCACCTTCATGGATATGTTCTTCATTTTGAAGTGTAGCTCACAATTAGTGTTATCCATGATGTCATCCACAGGGTATCTATCCAGCAGTGCCTCATCGCCCGGGGCTGAACCCACGCTGCTTCTCGGCATGGATGGGACGGTGCTATCCAATGCGGATCCGCTAGCTGCTGCCGCTGCTGAGACCCCCTTTCCTGGCTAAGTGAGTCGATCTGCTGCTGCTGCCGCTGGAATTGGAGTGCCAACTCCGCGTGCCTTGATTCTAGGCCTTGAAGGTGTTCTGCTTCCTGCTTCCTCTGCTCCTCCTCCAGCTTCCTTTTCTTCTCCTCCTCCATCTTCTTTCTCGCACGGCTTCTGTAGTCGGCGTTCCAGTCCGCAAACCCCTCAAACCACGGAACAACGCCTTTGCCTCGTGTTCTTCCTGGGTGTTCAGGGTTCTTCAGGGCGCGCGTAAGCTCGTCGTTCTCTCTGTTGGGCGTGAACACCCCCGTTCGAGCCTCTTCTATTGCAACAATTATATCGAGGTCGGCTCCCTTAAGACTTGCCCACTCCAAAACCTAGCCTGTCTTTGGGTCCAACGTCCCCCCATGCGCATAGAACCAAGTCCTGCACCTGGGGGGCCAGCTCAATGTAACTGGAATGACCCCTGCATCCATCATCTCTTGCTCAGCCTTATCCCACTTAGGTCGGGCCACCGCGTAGCCACCTGGCCCCAGCCTATGGTAATGCTCCTTTTTCGCGGCATTGAGCTTGTTTATTCTCGACCGTTCCTTAGATAATTCCGATTCCTTGAATTTCACGAAAGCGGGCTAGTGATCTCTTTGCTTCTCCAGTGTTCCCGTGAATTCTGGAGTCTTCTTTCCTCCTTCGACGTACTTGGCCCATATACTTTTCTTGTGGTTGTTGAATGCAACCGCCATCTTCCTAAGAGCAGCGTCCTTGACTTTCTACACATCTGCATCTGTGAAATGATCTGGTAGGGTGAAATGTGACATGAGAGATTCCCAAAGCAGATTTTTTGCTCTTTGGTCAACAAAAGTAAGATCTGGACGTTCCTTTGCTGGCTTTTTCCATTCTTGAATGGAGATCGGGATTTGGTCCTTCATAAGAACTCCGCACAGACGAACGAACTTGCCCGCATTCTTCTTAGGCTCGCTTGGTTCGCCATTAGGTTTGATGGCATCGATGTTGTACTTTACGCCATCCTTCAACTTTTTGGCCGGGCCTCGCACTGTCCTGCTGCCTGTAGAAGATTTGCTCGATCCGGAGGGCTGAAAGAAGAAAGATCGATTCGTTAATATATATATATATACAAATCAATTAAAATATGTGATGATCACCAGATGCCTGCTTTATATAAATATACCTCGCCGGTCTTTGTTATTTCAAGACCAACATTTTCTTCGTCATCATAGTTCTGGACTTCATCTATTCGTTCGTCTTCATCAAATATCATACCCTCACCGGTAGGGTTCAGATATTGCGAGCCGTCATCTTCTTCAAACTCATCTGGGCTAGGGGATGAGCGTATGATGTTGAACAGGGCCTCCTCTCCTTCTCTGCCGGTATTGTCCATAGCTTTTGTTTAACTAATCCAGAAGAAATATAAAACAATTTAGTATTCAAATTAGAATGCATGCATGCAATCAATAAGGAAAAACTGAATCATAGTACGTAATATATGCATCATCGAATATAATCTCGAATACATCATCTCGAATATTATCGAATAATATATATAATCTCGAATACATCGTCTCGAATATTATCGAATACATCACTAGCTAGCTAATATAGATCGAATACTATCGAATAATCTAGTTCACTCGCGGTTCCTGAGGCGCGGGCGGTGGACACCCAAAGAGAAGGAACCATCACAGGATCATAGCTCGGGTGAGATCCCCGAAGAACCTGCCAGGTATTGGAGAACCTGACGTCCAACGCAGCCATGTAGCGATGGACGTGCTCGTCCTCCTCCCTGACACGGCGACGTACCACCTCCGGCGGGGCCGGCTCCCTCGGCACCGAAAGTGGCCCACGCGAACGCCACCAAAGGAGCTCCGGGTCGACGACGGGACCCGGGTTCCTCACCAAGCAGCGCGCCCCTGAAGGTAGCACCTCCCAGTGCCAGCCCGGCGGAGCCCAGTCCCGGACATGGCTCCTCTGAAGCAGGACGTCGTCGCGATCGGGTCGACGGCGAGGATGCGGGCCGGGCAGATCGTTAACGTCGATAACAAATTCGATCTATATGCAAATGTAACATTTTTTAAATGATTGGTGATTGTGATTTCTTATATACAAATTCTATATGCAAATGTAACATAACGGATTCTCTTGGGGGCATTCTTGATAAATCTATGTCAAAAGTCAAACTTTGACATATGATCAAATATTGCATATGTTAAAATTCAAACTTTGACATATGATATCTAGCTAGCTAATTCATCTAACATTAATATATCTAGCTAATTCATCTAACATATTTGACAAAAGTATAAAAAACTAATTCGATCATCTAACATTAATATATCTAATTCATCTATAACTAAAAGTATAAAAAACTAATTCATCTAACATTTCTATCTAATTCATCTAACATTTGACATTAATCTAACATTTCTATCTAATTCATCTAACATTTGACATTAATATATCTAATTCGATCATCTAACAATTTGACATTAATCTAATTCATCTAGCTAAAACTTTGACATTAATCTAATTCATGTAGCTAAAACTTTGACATTAATCTAACATTTATATAACTAAAAGTATAAAAAACTAAAAAATAGAAAATAATTAAGAAAAATGTGTGTGTGTGTAGTGTGTGTGTGCGTACAGTGTGTGTGTGTGCGGGCGGGCTCGATCGGATGATCGAGGGCGCGGCCATGGTGCAGGGGGCTCACAGCGCGGGGCGACCAGGGCGGCGACGGGCGCGGCGACGGGGACGGGCCGGGGCGGCGATGGGGACGGGGGCGGCGACGGCGCGCGACGGGGGCGGCGACGGGGACGGCGACGGCGACGGCGCGCGACGGGGGGCGGCGGCGATGTCAAAAGCAGAGACGAAGAGGGAGATGAAACTGTAAAATTTTGAAGTGTTGTATATATAGGATGGACCTTTAGTACCGGTTGGAGCCACCAACCGGTACTAAAGGTCTGTTTTAGCCAGGCCAAGCGGCGGGAAGCGCACCCCTTTAGTACCGGGTCGTGGCTCCAACCGGTACTAAAGACCCCCCCCCCCTTTAGTACCAGTTGGAGCCACGACCCGGTACTAAAGGTGGCGTGCTGGCGCAGGTGCGGTGTGGGCAAGTTTAGTCCCACCTCGCTTGCCGAGGGGCGCCCGCACCAGCTTATAAGCCCCGCCGTGGCTTCTGCCCCGAGCTCCTCTCTAATGCAGGCCTTCTGGGCCTACCTCTGCTGCGATGCCCTGTTGGGCCTACTGGGCTTGCGGGCCTGCATCCTGGCCCAACTACAGGTTGGGTTTCTAGTCGTATGCAGGCCGCTGTGGCCCAGTAGGCGGGTTTTTTTTTCTTTTCTGCTTTATTTATTTTCTTTTATTTATTTCTGAGTTGTTTTTTTTTTGCTGTATTTAGAGTTTCTTTGTGAATATTTTTGCTTTAGGTACAAAAAATTACAAACTTTCTGTTAGTGCGAGTAGTTTTCAAATTTGAATAGTTTAAATTTGAATTATTTGAAATTTGTGTGAATCACTAGTTTGTGAATAACTTTACTTTAAAAATATATTTTTCAGTGATTCTTTTTTCTTATGTTTAATATTAGTGTGTTTTATCATTATATTCAATTTGGTAATACTTAGGTTATTTAAAAAAATGAAATGCCTTTGTAACAGATGAGTTTTCGTCCGAAACCCTGATACTTCGAAAGAGATTGTCCATTTTATACACGAAGTGGATTCAGTTTTTGTCGTAACCCTCTCAACTTTTTAGAACATGCTATGTGGGTGAAATGATGATACCATGCCAAGTTTCAACCTTTTCAGAGTTCATTTGTAGTGCTTTTCAATTTCAGGGTCATTTAGCTCAAAAAAATTTAGTAAATGCATGAAAAATAGCAAATGAAGTCAGAAAGGGTTGAAAATCGATGATGTGGCTTTGAATGGTGCATACTGAACGCACAAAAAGTCTGGAGTTGAAATAAGTTTTAAAAAATGAAATGCCTTTGTAACAGATGAGTTTTCGTCCGAAACCCTGATACTTCGAAAGAGATTGTCCATGTTGTACACGAAGTGGATCCAGTTTTTGCCGTAACCCTCTCAACTTTTTAGAACATGCTATGTGGGTGAAATGATGAAACCATGCCAAGTTTCAACCTTTTCAGAGTTCATTTGTAGTGCTTTTCAATTTCAGGTTCATTTAGCTCAAAAAAAATCAGTAAATGCATGAAAAATAGCAAATGAAGTCAGAAAGGGTTGAAAATTGATGACGTGGCTTTGAATGGTGCATACTGAACGCACAAAAAGTCTGGAGTTGAAATAAGTTTTAAAAAATGAAATGCCTTTGTAACAGATGAGTTTTCGTCCGAAACCCTGATACTTCTAAAGAGATTGTCCATTTTGTACACGAAGTGGATCCAGTTTTTGCCATAACCCTCTCAACTTTTTAGAACATGCTATGTGGGTGAAATGATGAAACCATGCCAACTTTCAACCTTTTCAGAGTTCATTTTGTAGTGCTTTTCAATTTCAGGGTCATTTAGCTCAAAAAAATCAGTAAATGAGCTGAAAAATAGCAAATGAAGTCAGAAAGGTACACGTTTGTCCGAAGCACAAAAGTACACATTTCAAATGCCAAAACACATAAGCACCCTAACTATTACAAAGATGCCCTACGGTTTGTCCAAAGTGGGGCTTTCCAGTTATATAAGTCCGGAACTCACTAGAGAAGAAAGTGATGACAGTGAAGCCGGTCACATCCCAGAGTGGGATCTTTGGGTGTGAAACTTTTTCTTCGCGTGTGTCCCTTTGCGCCGTAACCATGGACAATCTTCATCATTTAACTGGATGCTCGGGTCAATATTCACTGTGAAGGGAGCAATTTCATGAAACTTTTCATAATCTTCTAACATGTCTGTCTTGTCATCCACTCCCACGATGTTTCTTTTCCCTGAAAGAGCTATGTGGCGCTTTGGCTCATCGTATGATGTATTCGCTTCCTTATCTTTTCTTTTTCTCGGCTTGGTAGACATGTCCTTCACATAGAAAACCTGCACCACATCCTTGGCTAGGACGAATGGTTCGTCTGCGTACGCAAGATTGTTGAGATCCACTGTTGTCATTCCGTACTGCGGGTCTTCCGTTACCCCACCTCGTGTCATATTGACCCATTTGCACTGAAACAAAGGGACCTTCAAACCACGTCCATAGTCAAGTTCCCATATCTCCTCTATGTAACCATAATATGTGTCCTTTCCACTCTTGGTTGCTGCATCAAAGCGGACACCACTGTTTTGGATGGTGCTCTTCTTATCTTGGTCGATCGTGTAAAATGTATTCCCATTTATCAAAGTCATTATATTCGAAGATGGTAACTGGGACAGCAAGTACAGGTCATAGTCAATAGCGTCGTCATGCATGGCATGTGTCTGCAACCAACCGGCAAAAGTCCCCGTTTGTTCACGTGTAATCCAGTCGTCAGACTGCTCCGGGTGTTTGGAGCGTAGAATATTCTTGTGTTCCTCCATATACGGAGCCACCAAGGCGGAATTTTGTAGAACTGTGTAGTGTGCTTGAGTGAGAGAATGCCCGTCCATACATATTATTTGTTCCGGTCCTAGCGTGCCATTTCCACCCAGTCTGCCCTTATGCCGCGATTCAGGAACACCAATTGGCTTAAGGTCAGGAATAAAGTCAATACAAAACTCAATGAGCTCCTCATTTTCATGGCCCTTGGAGATGCTTCCTTCTGGCCTAGCACGGTTATGAACATATTTCTTTAAGACTCCCATGAACCTCTCAAAGGGGAACATATTGTGTAGAAATACAGGACCCAGAACGTTAATCTCTTCGCATAGGTGAACTAGGATGTGCGTCATGATGTTGAAGAAGGATGGTGGGAACACTAACTCAAAACTGACAAGACATTGCACCAAATCATTCTCTAACCTTGGTATGGTTTCTGGATCAATTACCTTCTGAGAGATTGCATTGAGGAATGCACATAGCTTCACAATGGCTAATCGAACGTTTTCCGGTAGAAGCCCCCTCAATGCAATCGGAAGCAGTTGCATCATAATCACGTGGCAGTCATGAGACTTTAGGTTCTGGAACTTTTTCTCTGTCATATTTATTACTCCCTTTATATTCGACGAGAAGCCAGACGGGACCTTCATACTGAGCAGGCATTCAAAGAAGATTTCCTTCTCTTCTTTGGTAAGAGCGTAGCTGGCATGACCCTGATGTATGCCGTCTTTTCTGTGCATACGTTGCTGGTCCTCCCGTGCCTCCGGTGTATCTTTTGTCTTCCCATACATGCCCAAGAAGCCAAGCAGGGTCACGCAAAGATTCTTTGTCACGTGCATCACGTCGATTGCAGAGCGGACCTCTAGGTCTTTCCAATAGGGTAGGTCCCAAAATATAGATTTTTTCTTCCACATGGGTGCGCGTCCGTCAGCGCCATTCAGAACAGATTGTCCGCCAGGACCCTTTCCAAAGATTACCTTCAAATCCTTGACCATATCATGTACATCATCACCAGTACGGTGGCGATGCTTCGTCCGGTGATTTGCCTCACCTTTGAAATGCTTGCCTTTCTTTCTTACGGGATGCCTGCTCGGAAGAAATTGACGATGTCCCAGGTACACATTCTTCTTACAATTATCCAAATATATACTGTCGGTATTATCCAAACAATGTGTGCATGCGCGGTATCCCTTGTTTGTCTGTCCTGAAAGGTTACTGAGAGCAGGCCAATCATTGATGGTCACAAACAGCAACGCATGTAGGTCAAATTCCTCCTGTTTGTGCTCATCCCACGCACGTACACCTTTTCCATTCCGCAGCTATAAGAGTTCTTCAACTAATGGCCTTAGGTACACATCAATGTCGTTGCCGGGTTGCTTAGGGCCTTGGATGAGCACTGGCATCATAATTAACTTCCGCTTCATGCACAACCAAGGAGGAAGGTTATACATACATAGAGTCACAGGCCAGGTGCTATGATTGCTGCTCTGCTCCCCAAAAGGATTAATGCCATCTGCGCTTAGACCAAACCATACGTTCCTTGCATCACCTGCAAAGTCCTCCCAGTACTTTCTCTCAATTTTTCTCCACTGCGACCCGTCAGCGGGTACTCTCAACTTCCTGTCTTTCTTACGGTCTTCTCTATGCCATCACATCAACTTGGCATGCTCTTTGCTTTGGAACAAACGTTTCAACCGTGGTATTATAGGAGCATACCACATCACCTTGGCAGGAATCTTCTTCCTGGGGCGCTCACCCTCGACATCACCAGGGTCATCGCGGCTGATCTTATAGCGCAATGCACCACATACCGGGCACGTGTTCAAATCCTCGTACTCACCGCGGTAGAGGATGCAGTCATTAGGGCATGCATGTATCTTCTGCACCTCTAATCCTAGAGGGCAGACAGCCTTCTTTGCTTCGTACGTACTCTCGGGCAATTCGTTGTCCTTTGGAAGCATCTTCTTTAACATTATCAGCAACTTTCCAAATCCCTTGTCAGATACACCATTCTCTGCCTTCCATTGCAGCAATTCCAGTGTGGTGCCCAGCTTTTTCTTGTCAGCTTCGCAATTCGGGTACAACAATTTCTTGTGATCCTCTAACATGCGCTGCAACTTCTTCTTCTCCTTTTCACTTGCGTAGTTTCTCTTTGCATCGGCAATGGCCCGACCTAGATCATCAGCGGGCTCATCTGATGCCTCTTCTTCAGCTTTTTCCCGCATTGCCGGCTCAGCTTCTTCCCCCATTGTTGTACCATCGTATTCAGGAACCCATGGCCAGGATAGTTGTCGTCGTCGTCCTCTTCTTCTTCATTGTCTTCCATCATAACCCCTCTTTCTCCATGCTTGGTCCAAACATTATAGTGGGGCATGAAACCGGACTCAAACAGGTGGACGTGAATGGTTCTTGACTTAGAGTAATTCCGATCATTCTTACAGCCAGCACATGGACAAGGCATAAAACCATCCGCCCGCTTGTTTGCCTCAGCCGCAAGCAGAAAAGTATGCACGCCATTAACGAACTGGGGAGAGCATCGGTCATCGTACATCCATTGCCGGCTCATCTTCATTACACAGCACCGAAAAGACCAAATTAATACAAGTTCATACATAAAGTTAATACAACACTTATTCTCATAAAACAACATACAAATAACTCTCTAGCTAAAGCATTTAAATGCAACAACAAATGCGATCAAGATCACAACTAAGGTAACAATTGATCCAACAGCATAATGATACCAAGCCTCACTATCGATGGCATATTTTCTAATCTTTCTAATCTTCAAGCGCATTTTCTCCATCTTGATCTTGTGATCATCGACGACATCGGCAACATGCAACTCCAATTCCATCTTCTCCCCCTCAATTCTTTTCAATTTTTCTTTCAAATACTCGTTTTCTTTTTCAACTAAATTTAACCTCTCGACAATAGGGTCGGTTGGAATTTCCGGTTCACATACCTCCTAGATAAAAATATCTATGTCAACTTGATGGGCATAATTTGTCATAAACACGAAATGCAAATAGTTTTAAAAGAGAATATACCACATCAGAATCATATCCCGGACGAGGGCCGACGGGGACGGATATCAAAACCATGGCACTATGTATAACAAACAACGTACGGGCCGGGTAAGATAATTATACAAGTAACTATATATATAAATCACACAAGCATGATTTTTTTATATAAAAAAGATAAGAACAAGAGGCTCACCACAAGGTGGTGCCGGCGACGGGACGGTGCGGACGATCGACGGTGGTTAGGACGGAGACGGGAAGGCACTAAGTAAACCACACCTACATATGCAAACTAAGAGTTATTTTGACCTCAAATTGCATATAAATCAAATAAACTACCACATATAATTCCTCCCAAACTAAAAAACCCACAAATCACTATACTTATAGAGCATGCAAGAGCTAATCTAGCAATGAGAGATAAAAGGACAAAGTTGCTAACCTTTGTGATCACTTGGATGGATGGGGTTAGCAAAAATGGAGGTGAGCTCGAGCAAGAGGGGAAGAAAAACAGAGAGGAGGGGAAAAACAGAGCGCTTCGGCTCGGGCTGGACGAAGCACTATATATAGTGATATCTTTAGTCCCGGTTGGTTAGACGAACCGGGACAAAAGGTGCATCTCTAGTCCCGGTTCATGGCATGAACCGGTACTAAAGGTGCTGGTGGGGCCCCAGCCTGACAACAGCCTGCCACCACCTCTTTAGTGCCGGTTTGTGGCACGAACCGGTACTAAAGGTTCGCCACAAACCGGTACTAATGAGCGCCGCCCGCGTAGCCGTTGGAACCGACACTAATGGTCACATTAGTGCCGGTTCAATTACAAACCGGGACTAATGAGCTTCACATTAGGCCCTTTTTCTACTAGTGTAAGTGACGTAGAGCCCACAGCCTTCGTGCGGGCACTCCACCCTCACCGAGGAGAGGACGGTGTCCATCGCCGTGTTCCGCACGTCGAAGCCGCCGCCGCGCTCGCACTTCTGGCACTGCCGCTGGTTCCTGGGGCGCTCGCCGCGGCAATCCGCGCAGGCCAGGTGCCCTCCCTTGCACTGCACAAGTCAATCGAACAGCACATCAATCAAGAAACTTGCACCTTGCTCAATCAGCCGAACAGACGAGGTGTATTCGAACCTCATACACTGGAGGCTTCAAGGGGCGGAGGCACAAGGGGTAGTGGAGCAAGGTGAGGTCCATAGAGACCATAGAGAGCTCCATCGTCGGGTCCTGTTCCGTCGGCATGATCTCGCCCTCCTCGTGCACAACCATCTCTCGCTTTAGGGCCATGGCATTACAAAGGTTTACCATCACATATTCATACTACTTCAAGGTGCATTAAATCAACACATGCAAGTATCAAAAAGAAAGTCACGGCATGCATGCATGCGTTGTAATTAATGCATCGGTAAACACAAATTATTGAAATATATCGAGTGCACTGCTTTGATGTGTCACATCAACTCGTACAACAAGGAGAAGTTTGATTACAACGCCCTCTCCCTCGCCCATGAGCGTGGTGGCTCGCAGGACTAGGAGAAGCTTTCGCTACACGCTCTCCCTCCCGCACGCGGTGGACATGCAGCAGTTCATTCGGTGTCAGATGGCCAGAAGCATACTATAGTACTCCACTGCAGTAGTACCATCATTGTTCGACTTCCCGAAGAGGCGAAGAGCCAAGCGCAACCCGGACGCTCGTGTGGCAGTTTCATGTGTAGGGGAGGTATAGTGACATAGTCTAGGATAGCGTGTACCGTGCCTCTAAGCTTTAAAATCGTTGGAGTCAGCTCCATGCTATGAGGCCGTCTCGAAGCATTTTTTTGATTAAAATAATCTTCTGGCCCTACCTGTCATCCTGGTGATTGTAGTTTGCATGCTCATCTGGTCAAGACAGGAATATATATTTTAATTTGTGGTGGGGTAAATGTTAGAGGTTGCAGCAAATATATTGTACACTGCGGGTCTTCTAGCCAAGTTTAGAGGCAAACATGTGGGGCCAGTGCTATGATGTGTCGTGTCAACTCGTACAACGAGAAGAAGCTTGATTTTACTACTACACGCCCTCTCCCTCGCCCATGCGCGTGGTGGCTCACAGACGAGGACAGGCTTTTGCTTATTACAACAAGCTATCCCTCCCGCGCGCGGTGGATGGACATGCAGCAGTTGATTCGGTACTGTAGAAGTAGTAACATCATTGTTCGTCTTCTTGAAGAGGCAAAGAGCCAAGTGCAACCCGAACGTGGCAGTTGCGAACGCTCGCGTGGCAGTCTTTGTGTAGGGGTGGGGCGTGGTGCGGAGCCTTGGAGCATGCATATAGCCAGGCTCTTGCATGAGACAAAATTGCCATGTAAGCAGGCTATAAGCCCACTATTGTACTTGCTCTTAGAGCATGGTTAATAGTATAGCCAGCTGCTGGCTATATGAAACTGCCATGTCATATATAGCCATCATTTAGATTCACTCATACAATAGTGTGGGCTATAAGGTTGTCTATAACATTAGTACTTTCTTCTATCTTCTCTCTTTCTCTTTATTCACATTAATTGTATTTGCCTAGGAATACGCATATAGCTAGTGTGACGCCCCCGGCTCAATCGTGCACTAATCATACACGCAAATGCACACGATCAAGCCTAAGGACTCACGGGAAGATATCACAACACAACTCTAAAACATAAATAAAGTCATACAAGCTTTATATTACAAGCCAGGGCCTCGAGGGCTCGAATACATAGCTCGATGGCATACAAGCGTCAGCGGAAGCATCAGATATCTGAGTACAGATATTAAAAGAGAAACAGAAAGGCCTTTAGAAAGGCGGGGCAAAATAAAACACTACGATCGAAAGGCGCAGGCCTCCTGCCTGGGACCCTCCGATCCTACTCCTGGTCGTCAGTCAACTCATAGCAGTATCCACCCTCGGGGTAGTAGTAGCGATCGTCGGCGGGGGCAACTGAATCCGGGGCTCCATCATCTGGTCGCATCAAATGGATATGGGGGAAAAAGAAAGCAAAGCAACCGTGAGTACTCATCCGAAGTACTCAGCAAGCCAGGATCTACACTACATATGCAACATTTTCAAAGGGAGGTTGTATATGTGGACTGGGCTACAGAAATGCCAGAATAGAGAGGAAAACCTAGTCCTATCGAAGACTAGCATCTTCAGCGGTCTTGCAGCAATGGAAGAGAGTAGAACAGTACAATAAAATGTAGTAGTATCATTAAGTCTCAACCTCACCCAGAGATCCTTTCTCGACTCCCTGCGAGAAAGTAATCCCAGAGCCATACAGTCATCAACCTCGTCCTGAGATCCCTTCTCGACTTCCTGGGAGAAGCAATCCCAGAGCCATATATCCAGGTATCATCTCACGGTCTAGTTGTGTCGATCGGGATACAACTCCGAGTGTCCTTTACCGTAGGACCGGCTATCGATAGATGTGTTCTTCCCTGCAGGGGTGCACCAACTTACCCAACACGCTCGATTAACTCCGGCCGGACACACTTTCCTGGGTCATGCCCGGCCTCGGCCAAACGATACACCGCAGCCCTACCTACAGCTCAGCAGAGAGGTCCCCGCCGGTCTACATCCTAAGCGCTCAGGGGTCTTGGGCCATCGCCCTGTGCACTCCGGGTCGTTGCGAGCAGGGTGAAGCCAGGCACCAGGAGGGCGCCGGTACATCCCGGCCGCAAGGCTGAACTAGACGTCTGACAGAGCTTTCGGCTGATGCTACGATGCAGAACGCCCATACTATGCCCACGTGATGGTTAGTGCTATCAGGCCAGAGGCCTGCTCGGATCAAATATCCAAATCGTTAGTGGACTAGGGCTTGCGGTAACGAGCAGAGACTCACGAAAGATGTGACCCCATCGCCCCGTCTCGAGGACCTGCGACAAGGGCCAAGAATGCCCGGCCACGCCTCGTATTCATCACTCGGGCACCATACAGGCAACCCGTCTTCACAGCACACGCGGGTACCCCTCAGGGTCGACCCGCCTTTCCACCAAGTAACAGTAGTAAAGTCCAAGTATCTGTGTGTCCATAACATCAGGGGAATCCGAGGTATCACCCTCGTTGGATTCCTACTCGATGTATCCGTCAAGGTGAACTCGGAGGAATCACCCTCAATGGGTTCACACTTGAGGTGTTGTACGACGGCGTCGTTATCGGAAGTGGTGAAGAAGGAATCACCCTCGATAACCACGACCGAATAGCTACTCTACAGAATTAACATCAGAAGTGCTACAAGAGGTTTCACCCTCGGCACTCGATAGTAACGCTACAGTGTCGTTACAACTAAGGGGGTTGATGTGCGGTGCCGGGACCTGGTCTTCAATCCCATTGATCGGGTCTTCTGATAATCCAGCGGGGCAGTCGGGACAAGTGGGGTCACTGATAGGTCTCTACCCAGCCTATACTAGACAGTTTAGGATAAGCAGGTAAGGTTTCAATAGCAGGTTACAATAAACATGCTATGCATCAGAATAGGTAAAGCAGTAGCAACAGCAGTTCTAATGCAAGCATGAGAGAGAAAGAATAGGCGATATCAGTATGCTCAAAGGGGGGTGCTTGCCTGGTTGCTCGGCGGCAAGGGCAAGGTCGTTAACGGTGGCGTCGGGCTCCGGAGCTGCGTCGGTCTCGGGGACGACGTCGGGGTCTAACGAGAGAGAAGAGGGGGAGGAAACAGTAAATATAAAGCAAACAAGAGTATGACATGACATTACGCAGAGTTAGGGGTGTTCTGACGTGGTGCCACACGATATAGATGAAGAGGGAAAACATCCGGGGATGTTTTCCCGGTTCCGGACATTTGTCAGACAGACGACCGGAGGGGAACGGTTCCATGTTCGGATAGTTAGGGACGTGTGACGGACAAACGGACTGCGTATTCGGATTCGTCTCATCGTTCTGAGCAACTTTCATGTACAAAGTTTTTCGATCTGAGCAACGGATTATTTTATATGATTTTTCAAAGTTTAAACAATATTCTGAAATTACAGATTTATTATTAATTCGAATTATCCAAAACAGTAACAGGGTGACATCATCATGATGTCACTGTGACGTCAGGACCAGTGGGTCCCACCTGTCAGTGTCACGTCAGGCTAATCAGTGTTTAATTATACTAATTACAGATTAATTAGGTTAACTAGATAATTAGGTTAATTAAGCAGGATTAATTAAATTAATTAATTAACTATTTATTAATTTTATTTTCATTTTACATTTTTTTTATTTTCCCAGGGGGAGGGCCCCACTGGTCAGTGGCTGAGCCACCGGGGGGGGGGATAGGGCGCGCGCGGCCCAGGGGGCGCACGACGCGGCCGTGGCCGTGGCCGGCGGGCGGGCGCGGGCCGGGGGCCGGCGCGGCCGAGCGGGCGAGTGGGGAGGGCAGGCGGCGGTCGGAGGGGGCGCGGCCAGGCCGGTGCGCGGTGAGATGGGGGGTTCGGCCGCGGCGGGGCGGGGTGGTCGTGGCGGCGCAGTGCGCGGCCCGGCGCGGCGGTGACCGCGGGCGGGGCGGAAGGGGAGTGCGACGGCGGGCGGTGCGATTCGGCGGCGCTGGACAGAGGCGGCGCGGGGAGGCAAGCAAGGCTCACCGAGAGCCGGACGGGGAGGGCAGTGGGCGTGGGGAGGCCGGCGATGGAGAGGGCGAGGCGGCGAGCGTCGGGCAGCGGCGTGGTGGTCGGGAGCGGCTCCGGGGATGAGCGCCGGCGTCAGGGCCGCGGGGCAGCGCGGGATCGGGCTCCTCCCGATCCAGTTCAGGATGAGGGGGGAGGAGAGGAGCGAGGGGAGTGAGAGTGGGGATTAGGGTTACGGGGGAGGGAGTATGTAGGCCAGGGGTGGGCCGCGTGGGACTTTTTTGCAACAAAGATCATGTTGTAGGCCAGGGGTTTCTTTTTGTTTAATTTTCTGTTTTCTTTTTGTTATTTCTCTTATTTCTGTTTTCTATTTTTCTTTTCTGTCTTTTGCAAAAATATGTGGCCTCAATTATAGTTTTGTAAAATAAGTAGCTTTGTCCAATAAATATAGTGCAATATTTAACACTGGTAGAAAATGGTTTGGAGTCCATACGTTTTCAGTTGGATTTTATTTAAATGAAAAGGTATTAAGTAATTCTGTTTTGGTACTGTTTCTTGCTGTTTGTGTCCTTTTACGATTCCAATAAATGTTGCAATCATCTTTATAAATGCTATGGGAATATTTGCAACATGGTGCACATTTTTGTTTTCCAATTTGAACAACTTTCAGTTTCACTTAAGTTTGAATTTAAATTTGAATTTGAATTTGAAATGAGATATGGTGCTATTGATGATTAAGCACTGTTAATCATGATGACATGGCATTATAAAGATGGGATTACTGTAGTTAACCACTTGGGGTGTTACAAATCTCCTCCACTAACAAGAATTCTCGTCCCGAGAATTAAGAGGTAGAAGGAAAAAGTTTGGGGTATTCCGCACGAAGATTATCCTCGCATTCCCAAGTGGCTTCATCTTCAGTATGATTTGACCACTGCACTTTGAGGAACTTGGTAACCTTCTGACGGGTTCTACGTTCAGATTCATCAAGGATGCGGATCGGATGCTCCTTATAAGAAAGATCATCTTGCAATTCGAGCATTTCGTGATCTACTGCTCGGTGCGGAGACTCCTTGAAGCAATGACGAAGTTGCGACACATGGAAGACGTCGTGAATATGGGAGAATTGCGGCGGCAACTCCAATTTATACGCCACCTGACCACGTCTTGCAACAATGCAGAAAGGACCAATGTAGCGTGGACCTAACTTGCCCTTGATTCCGAAATGGTGAGTGCCCTTCATAGGAGTGACACGCAGATAAGCTTGATCACCAGGTTGATAAGTCAAACCCCATCGTTTGTGATCATAGTTGCTCTTCTGGCGGTCCTGAGCCGCCTTGAGGTTTTCACGGATGATACTGACTTGTTCTTCGGCGTGTTGAATAATATCTGGACCCACGAGCGGTCATTCCCCAGTTTATGACCAATTCAGAGGGGTTCGATACTTACGTCCATATAGAACTTCAAAGGGAGCCATTTTCAAGCTGGCTTGATAGCTGTTGTTATAAGAGAACTCGGCATACGGAAGAGATTCTTCCCACTTCTTGCCAAATGATATAACACAAGCCCGAAGCATGTGTTCAAGCACTTGATTGACTCGCTCGACTTGGCCTTGGGATTGGGGGTGATAAGCTGAACTCCAGGTAATATGAGTTCCCATAGCTTCTTGGAAACTTTCCCAGAACTTGAAAGTGAAAAGGCCGCCACGGTCCAAACTGATCTCCTTCGGAATGCCGTGGAGTGAAACAATTCTGGAGATATACAACTCTGCTAACTGGCTAGCAGTGATAGTCTCCTTGACAGGCAGAAAATGTGCAACTTTAGAAAGTTGGTCGATGACGACAAGAATAGCATCGTGTCCCTTCTGTGACCTGGGAAGGCCAGTAATGAAATCCATCTGAACCTTATCCCATTTCCATAGAGGAATAGGAAGTGGTTGCAGAATTCCAGCAGGCTTCTGATGTTCTGCTTTAATGCGACGACAGACATCACATTCAGCAACATATCGAGCAATATCCTGCTTCATTCTAGACCACCAGTACCTTTGACGGAGATCACGATACATCTTGGTGCTACCCGGATGAATAGACAGCGGTGTATCATGTGCCTCCTTCATGACCTTATCAGTCATAAGCTCGAAGCGAGGTACCACAATGCGGTCTCTGAAATACAAGGTTCCATCTTCAGACAGCGAGAAATCCCTGTACTTTTCAAGGTGAAGATTTTTCTTCATCAGATCAACTTCAGCATCTTTAGCTTGCGCATTCTTAACAGCTTTCTCGAGATCTGGTTGTATCACAAGGTTATTAAGAGAACCCTGCGGAACAATACGCAGATTCAGCTTGCACAGTTCTTCAAAAAGACGAGGTTGAGCTCGCCTAACCATGAGGTTGTCGCAATAGGACTTGCGGCTTAAGGCATCAGCCATCATGTTAGCCTTGCCAGAGGTATAGGAAATACCCAAATCATAGTCCGCAATGGCCTCCATCCATCTTTGCTGACGGAGGTTTAGAGATGGCTGAGTGAACAAGTACTTCAGACTTTTATGATCCGTGTAGGTCTCGCAACGATTACCGAGGAGGTAATGTCGCCACAACTGCAGTGCATAGATGACAGCAGCTAGTTCTAGATCATGTACCGGATAGTTCTCTTCGTGCGGGCGCAACTGACGAGAGCCATAGGCAATCACTTTACGCTCTTGCATTAGGACACAGCCTAATCCTTCACAGGATGCGTCACAATAAATCACGAAGTCTTTGCGTGAATCGGGTGGAGCAAGTACTGGGGCAGATGTTAGCTTGTCCTTGAGTGTTTGGAAACTTTCCTGACATTTTTCTGTCCATTCAAATTTAACGCCCTTTGAAGCAGATCAGTCAAAGGCTTAGCAATCTTAGAAAAGTTCTCAACAAATCGACGGCAATAGCTTGCAAGGCCGAGAAAACTTCTCACTTGCTTGACGTTCTTCGGAGGAGTCCAGTCCAGAATAGCCTGAACTCGTTCCAGGTTAACAGCAATTCCATCCTTGGAAATCACATGACCAAGGTAATTTACTTCAGAAAGCCAGAATTCACATTTGGAGTATTTGGCATACAACTGGTGTTCTCGGAGCCTTCCCAGTACAAGACGGAGGTGTTCGGCATGTTCTTCTTTATTCTTAGAATAGACCAGAATATCATCTAGATAAACCACGACGAACTTGTCGAGGTAATCCATGAAGATATAATTCATCAGACGGGAGAATGTGGCTGGAGCATTTGTTAAGCCAAAAGACATGACAGTGTACTCATAAGAACCATAGCGAGTAACGAATGCAGTCTTCGGAATATCCTCTTCACGAACACGGATCTGATGATATCCCAACCTCAAATCGAGTTTAGAAAACACCGATGATCCAGCAAGTTGATCATACAAATCATTGATCCGAGGAAGCGGATATTTATTCTGAATTGTGGCTTGGTTAATGGGCCGATAATCCTGAACCAATCGGTTAGTTCCATCCTTCTTCTTAATGAAGAGTGAAGGTGCTCCCCAAGCAGAGGAACTGGGGCGGATGAAACCCTTCTTAAGTGACGTGTCGATTTCTTCCTTAAGTTCAAGAAGGTGGTGCGGAGGCATCTTATAAGGACGCTTCGCAATAGGAGTTGTGCCTGGTTTCAAGTCGATGACAAACTTGACAGCTCTAGCAGGGGGTATTCCTGGAAGTTCTTCTGGAAAGACATCTTGAAAATCATGAACAATTGGAACGTTCTCAATGCCTTCAAGAGGTGAGGCATTCAATGCATTCAGAACATATATTTGAGTCTCAGCATCCTGAGCTATTCGGGCTGAGTATTTGACTGTCTGGCCCGAAGGGTGGGTGAGCTGGACTGTCTTAGTAGCACAATCAACCAAAGCATTATGGGCTGCCAACCAGTCCATACCGAGAATGATGTCTATGTCGGAAGGTTCAAGAGCAATAAGGGAAACAGAGAACATAAACCCTTCAATTTTGATCTGATTGTTGTGACTTACCATCTTGGTTTGCCACCTGGAACGGGGAGTGATAATCTCTAATGGAGTGGGTAATGAGCTCATAGCTAACCCATGTATTTGTGCAAATTGCTGGGACACAAAGGAATGTGATGCCCCGGAATCAAAGAGAACAGAAGCTGCAACTGAATTAACTGGCATAGTTCCCATCACGATCTTAGGTGACTCACGAGCTTCTCCCATTTTGACATGAGTGACCTGGCCACGACCCATAGCAAGCGGCCTGGCCTTACGACTTCTAGAATGATGGGTTCAATGGCCCTTCGTACGACCATCAGGAGGACGTGGTGCAGCCTGAGGTGAAGCCATGGCATTGGACTGTCCACCCTGAATCGTTAGCGGTCTCGTCGGCGGAGGCAGACGAGGTGCAACATAAGACGGCCTTGGTGTTGGAGCAGGTCGATGATGAACATTGTGTGGGATCCAGACTCGACGTTTCTGAACAGGCTGACCCGAGGTTGAGCCAGCTTCATGAGTGCGCTTGAGCGACTCCTGGTGTTTAGTCAGAGCAGTCTCAACTCGGAAAGTTTGGCTGACAAGCGTTGCGAAGTCTGCAAAATCAAGGACATCAAGTGCGAGATTTATATCCGTGCGCAGTCCTTCACGGAATTTCTCCTGCTTGCGGGTGTCAGTGCAGACGTCATCTTCAGCATAGCGGGATAATTCGAGAAATTTCCTCTGATATTCATCCACAGTCATTGTGCCCTGTGAGAGTTTGCGGAACTCCTGCTTCTTCTGGTCCATCAGACCTTGAGGAATGTACCGTGCATGAAAAGCTGACTGAAATTCCTGCCAAGGGGTTACTGTTTCAGCAGGCAACATACCGTTGTGCCTTTCCCACCATTGAGCAACTGGGCCCTTTAAGTGGAATGTCGCAAAGGTGACGTAACTGTCAGGAGCGACATTAGCTGATTCCATCTCAAACAAAATGTCACGAAGCCAATCATCAGCATCCATAGGATTGGTGGAGCTGCGGAAAACAGACGGGTTGAGGCGCACAAATTCTGGCAGCGAGATCGGTCCAGGCTCCTGACGAGCCTCGTTGCGTTCCAAACGTCTTACCAGACTCTCGTTGAGCTGACGGTTCAATTCAAACTGCTGCATCATTGCGGTAATATAGGGTGGAGGTGGAGGATCGTCAGCCATCCTGCCAAATCAACAGGGGCAGTTTAGCAAGAAAAACTGCATGGGTATGGAATGATTCATGAAGTAACACGCACAACAGAAGGAAGTGCAATAGATGCTTCATCATATTTGCACCAGACATTCAAAGCCACACATAGCCTTGGTTAGTATCCGGCATTACGACAGTTGAAAGGGGAGGACTAGACATCTAGGCGGCGCGCAGGCACGCGGTAGGGAAGTACACAACGAGACATAGCAAAGGCTACGTCAACGTCGGAGAAAACTGTTGGAGCGAGGAATCTGCAAGTGTCAACACAGGTTGCCCTCGACAAAAGGATCCTGCAAGTAGAACCTGGCCCGCAATCTTGAAGGAAGGGGGGAAATCTTTAGAACACCGGGTGGATGTGATCACGAGAACCTAATATTGGAGTTAGTAAAATTTTAACTCGAGTAGAAGAGAGATTAGAGTCCTAGAGTAAAGGTGAGGAATAAAAGATCCTAATAGCACCCAGTTGGCGACGTGGGCCCGTAAGCCACACAGCCAAGTTAGTAAAACAGTTTTCGGTCACTAGACTCAACTTCGGCCAAGGAGTTGGAAAGGGGGGGTTCCTACAGGCAGTCAGCTCTGATACCAACTTGTGACGCCCCCGGCTCAATCGTACACTAATCATACACGCAAATGCACACGATCAAGCCTAAGGACTCACCAGAAGATATCACAACACAACTCTAAAACATAAATAAAGTCATACAATCTTTATATTACAAGCCAGGGCCTCGAGGGCTCGAATACATAGCTCGATGGCATACAAGCGTCAGCGGAAGCATCAGATATCTGAGTACAGATATTAAAAGAGAAACAGAAAGGCCTTTAGAAAGGCGGGGCAAAATAAAACACTACGATCGAAAGGCGCAGGCCTCCTGCCTGGGACCCTCCGATCCTACTCCTGGTCGTCAGTCAACTCATAGCAGTATCCACCCTCGGGGTAGTAGTAGCGATCGTCGGCGGGGGCAACTAAATCCGGGGCTCCGTCATCTGGTCGCATCAAATGGATATGGGGGAAAAAGAAAGCAAAGCAACCGTGAGTACTCATCCGAAGTACTCAGCAAGCCAGGATCTACACTACATATGCAACATTTTCAAAGGGAGGCTGTATATGTGGACTGGGCTGCAGAAATGCCAGAATAGAGAGGAAAACCTAGTCCTATCAAAAACTAGCATCTTCAGCGGTCTTGCAGTAATGGAAGAGAGTAGAACAGTACAATAAAATGTAGTAGTATCATTAAGTCTCAACCTCACCAAGAGATCATTTCTCGACTCCCTGCGAGAAAGTAATCCCAGAGCCATGCAGTCATCAACCTCGTCCTGAGATCCCTTCTCGACTCCCTGCGAGAAGCAATCCCAGAGCCATATATCCAGGTATCATCTCACGGTCTAGTTGTGTCGATCGGGATACAACTACGAGTGTCCTTTACTGTAGGACCGGCTATCGATAGACGTGTTCTTCCCTGCAGGGGTGCACCAACTTACCCAACACGCTCGATTAACTCCGGCCGGACACGCTTTCCTGGGTCATGCCCGGCCTCGGTCAAATGATACACCGCAGCCCTACCTACAGCTCAGCAGAGAGGTCCCCGCCGGTCTACATCCTAAGCGCTCAGGGGTCTTGGGCCATCGCCCTGTGCACTCCGGGTCGTTGCGAGCAGGGTGAAGCCAGGCACCAGGAGGGCGCCGGTACATCCCGACCGCAAAGCTGAACTAGACGTCGGACAGAGCTTTCGGCTGATGCTACGATGCAGAACGCCCATACTATGCCCACGTGATGGTTAGTGCTATCAGGCCAGAGGCCTGCTCGGATCAAATATCCAAATCGTTAGTGGACTAGGGCTTGCGGTAACGAGCAGAGACTCACGAAAGATGTGACCCCGTCGCCCCGTCTCGAGGACCTGCGACAAGGGCCAAGAATGCCCGGCCACGCCTCGTATTCATCACTCGGGCACCATACAGGCAACCCGTCTTCACAGCACACGCGGGTACCCCTCAGGGTCGACCCGCCTTTCCACCAAGTAACAGTACTAAAGTCCAAGTATCCGTGTGTCCATAACATCAGGGGAATCCGAGGTATCACCCTCGTTGGATTCCTACTCGATGTATCCGTCAAGGTGAACTCGGAGGAATCACCCTCAATGGGTTCACACTTGAGGTGTTGTACGACGGCGTCGTTATCAAAAGTGGTGAAGAAGGAATCACCCTCAATAACCATGACCGAATAGCTACTCTACAGAATTAACATCAGAAGTGCTACAAGAGGTTTCACCCTCGGCACTCGATAGTAACGCTGCAGTGTCGTTACAACTAAGGGGGGGTGATGTGCGGTGCTCGGACCTGGTCTTCAATCCCACTGATCGGGTCTTCTGATAATCCAGCGGGGCAGTCGGGACAAGTGGGGTCACTGATAGGTCTCTACCCAGCCTATAATAGACAGTTTAGGATAAGCAGGTAAGGTTTCAATAGCAGGTTACAATAAACAGGCTATGCATTAGAATAGGTAAAGCAGTAGCAACAGCAGTTCTAATGCAAGCATGAGAGAGAAATAATAGGCGATATCGGTATGCTCAAAGGGGGGTGCTTGCCTGGTTGCTCGGCGGCAAGGGCAAGGTCGTCAACGGTGGCGTGGGGCTCCGGAGCTACGTCGGTCTCGGGGACGACATCGGGGTCTAACAAGAGAGAAGAGGGGGAGGAAACAGTAAACATAAAGCAAACAAGAGTATGACATGACATTACGCAGAGCTAGGGGTGTTCTGACGTGGTGCCACACGATATAGATGAAGAGGGAAAACATCCGGGGATGTTTTCCCGGTTCCGGACATTTGTCAGACAGACGACCAGAGGGGAACGGTTCCATGTTCGGATAGTTAGGGACGTGTGACGGACAAACGGACTGCGTATTCGGATTCGTCTCGTCGTTCTGAGCAACTTTCATGTACAAAGTTTTTCGATCTGAGCAACGGATTATTTTATATGATTTTTCAAAGTTTAAACAATATTCTGAAATTACAGATTTATTATTAATTCGAATTATCCAAAACAGTAACAGGGTGATGTCATCATGACGTCACTGTGACGTCAGGACCAGTGGGTCCCACCTGTCAGTGTCACGTCAGGCTAATCAATGCTTAATTATACTAATTACAGATTAATTAGGTTAACTAGATAATTAGGTTAATTAAGCAGGGTTAATTAAATTAATTAATTAATTTTATTTTCATTTTACATTTTTTTTATTTTCCCAGGGGGAGGGCCCCACTGGTCAGTGGCTGAGCCACCGGGGGGATAGGGCGCGCGAGGCCCAGGGGGCGCACGACGCGGCCGTGGCCGTGACCGGTCAGCGGGCGTGGGCCGGGGGCCGGCGCGGCCGAGCGGGCGAGTGGGGAGGGCAGGCGGCGGTCGGAGGGGGCGCGGCCAGGCCGGTGCGCGGTGAGATGGGGGGTTCAGCCGCGGCGGGGCGGGGTGGCCAGGCCGGTGCGCGCACCGGCGCGGGACGGCACGCGGCCAGGCGCGGCGAGCGCGGCCTAGCGCGGCGGTGACCGCGGGCGGGGCGGAAGGGGAGTGCGACGGCGGGCGGTGCGGTTCGGCGGCGCTGGACAGAGGCGGCGCGGGGAGGCAAGCGAGGCTCACTGAGAGCCGGACGGGGAGGGTAGCGGGCGTGGGGAGGCCGGCGATGGAGAGGGCGAGGCGGCGAGCGTCGGGCAGCGGCGTGGTGGTCGGGAGCGGCTCCGGGGATGAGCGCCGGCGTCGGGGCCGCGGTGCAGCGCGGGATCGGGCTCCTCCCGATCCAGTTCAGGATGAGGGGGGGAGGAGAGGAGCGAGGGGAGTGGGAGTGGGGATTAGGGTTACGGGGGAGGGAGTATGTATGCCAGGGGTGGGCCGCGTGGGCCGGCTGGCTGGGCCGGTTGGCACAGTTGGCCAGGGGGGGGGGGGGGTTCTTTTGTTTAATTTTCTGTTTTCTTTTTGTTATTTCTCTTATTTCTATTTTCTATTTTTCTTTTCTGTCTTTTGCAAAAATATGTGGCCTCAATTATAGTTTTGTAAAATAAGTAGCTTTGTCCAATAAATACAGTGCAATATTTAACACTGATAGAAAATGGTTTGGAGTCCATACGTTTTCAGTTGGATTTTATTTAAATGAAAAGGTATTAAGTAATTCTGTTTTGGTACTGTTTCTTGCTGTTAGTGTCCTTTTACGATTCCAATAAATGTTGCAATCATCTTTATAAATGCTATGGGAATATTTGCAACATGGTGCACATTTTTGTTTTCCAATTTGAACAACTTTCAGTTTCACTTAAGTTTGAATTTAAATTAGAATTTGAATTTGAAATGAGATATGGTGCTAATGATGATTAAGCACTGTTAATCATGATGACATGGCATTATTAAAATGGGATTACTGTAGTTAACCACTGGGGGTGTTACAGCTAGGCTCTTGCATGAGGGCCCACTCCTCATACTTTTTCACATCTCTCTCCTCCACATAGGCAAAAATGCCAAGTAGGCAGGCTATAAGCCGAAAGTCCTCTTTTGATCCCGAGCTCGTATGCTCCCGGATGAACAGTAAAATCGAAAAAAATAGTAAAAAAATTCAAAAAAATCTGAATTTTTTTTCTGATGAACATTGATGAATATTCTAAGTGCGTGCAAAAATTCAGATTGAAATGACATTCGTGGAAGTCTGGGCAAAAATAACAAAATCGATGCTCCAAAATGCTTCTAACAATAGTCTTTTTGGATCATCGATTTTATTTTTTTCGCCCAGACCTCCACGAATGTCATTTCGAACTGAAATTTTACACGCAGCTAGAAAATTTGTCAATGTTCATCAGAAAAAAAATTCAGATTTTTTTGAGTTTTTTTACTATTTTTTTCGATTTTACTGTTCATGCGGGAGCATATGAGCTCGGGATCAAATACTCCATGTCCGGCTATAAGCCCATTATTGTACTTGCTCTTAATAGTATAGCCCTGTAAACCGGAAAGGAGGGACTACTCCCTCCGTTCCTAAATACTCCCTCCGTTTTTATTTAGTCCGCGTATTAGCTTTGGTAAAAGTCAAGCTTTATAAACTTTGACCAAGTTTATAAAAATATATATTAACATAAGCAATAACAAATCAATACAATTAGATTTATTATTGAATGTACTTTCACATCATATATATTTGTTATGATAAATGTTTACATTATTTTTTATAAACTTGGTCAAACTTTATGAAAATTTGACTTCAGTCAACTCTAATATGCAGAGTAAATAAAAACGGACGGAGTATTTTCCTTTCTAGAGATTTCAACAAGTGACTACATCCTAAATGAGTACATACGGAGCAAAATGAGTGAATCTACACCGTAAATAAATACTACGTAGTTCTCTCGTTTTCCTCTCCACCTTGGTCACGGTGCACAATATTGAGTATACTACTACTGACTAGTCTCTTTTTGACAAGCATTTACGTTGATACGGCTTGAATGCCAACGAGGCAGAGGGTAGCGGTTCCCGAAACGTTGAACGGTCAATGATGCCTCCGCATTCAATTAGCATGCAAAGGTAGGAGTAAGTAATTGGAGAAGCAGAATGGAGCCAACACGATGTGAATGCAACGCAGTTTGGACTCTCATAAAGGCGCCCCACCACTCCAATCCATCTACTCCTAGTCTCTGCGCAACACTGCCCACTCCAATCCAAGACCAAGTGACCAGAAGCCACAAGCACCTATGGAGGCGATGGACGCGAGCGACAGTCGGCTGTGCCAGATCATCCAAGACGCCGGCCTACGGCCCCGCACCGCGCACCGTTTCCAGACGGTGCTGGCGACCGCCGGCGTCGTAGCCCTCGCCGACGCTGGCTTCGCCTCTCGCATGGACGACATGATGGTCCACTCCATCCGCAAGTTCACCGCCGTCAAGAAGCGCGCGGACGACCTTGCCGTACTGCTCCAGCCCGCGCGCCCAGGCTCCTCATTGCCTACCACCCTCATCGGCCTCCATGGTGACGAACTCTTTCAAGCCCTTGTGGCCCTGCAGGTGCCGGAGGTCGCGACGAAGAATGTGCACCTCGAGGCCGCGCTCGCCGCGCAGCGCCTCGCCATGCAAGAAACCGTCGACCTGCACATCCACGTCTACGAGGAAATCATCTACATAGGCCACTACAAGGCCAGCGAGGACAGAAAGACGTTTGCCTTCTTCTAGCGGCTGGAATGTTTGGATGCCATTGTTCAGAAGCACATCAACCTGGCCACGAAAGCCGCTGCTACTTAGCCGCCCTTCGGTGGGCCGGCGCCCTGAGTCGAGGAGGTGGACGTCGTCGATGGATGCATCTTTCTTCTTGCCTCCTGTAACCAGCACAGCATCGCCTCGTGGTCTTAATGTTTTATTAGTGTATGGCATTTTTATTCCAGTCATAACATTTTCACTGTGAGGTGGGGCCGCAGTTGAGCAAACCGACCATCGGCAAATCCCCACCCCGCCCACCACGCGTCGGCTGAGTTTAGAATTAGAAGAGAGAAACGAGGGAGAAGAGCTAGCTGTAGCATGGACGCTGTTGTCAGATGGGACTCGTGTTGATAGAATAGGAGTACTGAGCACTCGTACCTCTTTTTTTTTTGAGGGAAAAAGTAGTCGTACGTCTAGTACCACTAGTTGGGTGCGTGCGACCTATACCTGTCATCACTTTAGGTCTCCTTTTCGAACCACAGCTACGCTTCATAGTACATATTTTTTCACGCATTTATCCTCCTATATGTACTCCTAGGCTATTTCCACGTGCTCCCTTTCGCCGACATGTGGGACATAGAGCATCTGGGTCGTAGTGCATGCACGACTCGGAGCATATGCAACCATGTCGGGGTACTTTACATTTCAGACCTCACGAATTACATGCAAACCCCCCGCAGAAGAATAAATAAATAAATGAATTACTACATGAAACCGGATTATTTTCGTAGAAACCGGAGCACGTTCATTAAATTTTTGACATAACACATTTATAAAAAATGACCGGACCTAAACCAGTCCAAGGGCCTCTTTGATTCTGTAACACCCCCTTGTATAAGCACTGTGATACTCTGTTGAATATGCCAAGTCATGATCATTAGCAGTGCCAAATCACAAGGGTTAAGGATTCAACTCAAATTCAAATTTGAAAATCAATTTAAATTTCAAAGTGAAATATGGAGTTGTTTAAATCCTGATGGAAAAAATGTTCATTAATAGGACAATAATCCAGGAACATTTCTGAAATCAACACCAAAATAATTGGAGTTGGACAAGTGAATCAAACAATTTGAAACAGCACAAAAACAGAATATTTAAATCCATTTAAATTCATTTCTAATCCAAATGGAGTCCAATTCTGCCCAAACCAGTTTTTGGTGGAAGGAAATATTGCATTGCAAAATTTGGGACAACTCTCACATTTTTCAAAAGTGTAGAAATGCCCTAACTATTTTAAAACAGAGAAGGAAAGAAAAACAGAAAATTAAGAAAAAGAAAAAGGCTAAAGCTGGACTGGTCCAAGTGCACAGTGCACTGGCCCAGCCCAGCCGGCCCACCTCACCTCCCTCCTCGTGCGTGTCGGCGCGCCCCTGGCCGCGCGCGCCCGCGCCAGCCGGGCGGCGACACGCCGACGGCCGACGACGCCGCAGCCACCCGAGGGGATAAGGGCAAGCCCCAGTGCTTCCCCCCTGGCCACTCTATCCACTCCCCCATCCTCTCCCTCGCTCGCTCTGCCCTCGCTCCCTCCCAGATCCGGCCACCGAGCGCCGTCGCCGCCGCGTTCTCGACGCTGCCGCGGCCACCGGCCACCCTTCGTCAAGCCGACCAGCCAGCGAGCTCCGCCCCGCTCCTCTCCATCGCCTGGTGACCTCTGTTCGAGCTGGGGTGCAGCGAAGGCGGTGGATCGAGCTCCTCCTCGTCTTCGGCCTCTCCGGCGATCTCCGGCGTCCCCGACCCTCTGCGGCTACTAAGCTGACACCGGGCCACCTTGTGCCTTCCCGGTGAGCACATGCCCCTTTCCCCTCTCTCTCTGCTGCCGTTCGTCACCCGTAGCCGCTGCACCACTAGCACCCGCAAACGTCACCGCCGTGGAGCTCGCCGCCGGCGATGCAGCCTGTGTCATGGCCGTGCGAGTGCAGGAACGTGCTCAGCACCTCTCCGCGGTCCCGATGCGACCAACCCCGTAGCTAGCCGAGCCCTGCCGCGACGGATCCGCGCTCACCCGAAATGCCTCGCCGTCGGCGAGGTCATAGCGCTCGTTCCCGGCCGTTTTAGCTCACGCTCATGCCTTAGATCGACGCGGCGCCTTTCCTTCGTTCGAACGCGACCAGCCCCGGCCGTTTTGGTGGCCTGTGGGCGAAACCCGACGGGCGTCCGAGCCGCGCCGCCGCGATTTTGGTCACCGGCGCAACTCCGGCGCCGGCCGCCGACGTGGCCGCCACGTGGGACACCCCTGGGTCACTGCCAGTGGGTCCCACGGGCCCCGCTGACCACGCTGACCGTGGTCAACGCGCTGACGTGGCGGCGTAATGCCACTGACAGGTGGGCCCCGCGACTAATTAACCTAATTAAAGATTTAATTAAATAGAAACTAATTAGATTAACCTAATGTCTCACTGACATGTGGGGTCCACCCCCTAATTAACACTAGTAATTAAATTAATTCACTGGTTAAAGAAACAGAGGCTGACATGTGGGTCCCACTGGACCCACATGTCAGGTTTGACCCTGGTCAACCGCAGTTGACCTGCTGACGTCACTGTGACGCAATGCTGACGTCATAAATCATTTTCTGATAAATAAATAAATTCCAAAAATTCAAATAAACTTTAAAAATTAATAACTTTTAAACCGTAGCTCGGATCGAAAAAGTTAAAACATGAAAGTTGCTCAGAACGACGAGACAAGTCTGATCGTGCCGTCTGTTTCTCCATCGGAACCCCCTACGTAGAAGAACTCGTAACTCCGGACCCAAATCCGGCAGATGAATAGTGCACACACCCTGGTTATTAAATCCCAGAATAATTCTAAAAATAACTAAAATGACTTAGATACATAATTAGGCAACCCTGCACTGCATCATAGCATCACACGCACCGTATTGCATTTGTTTGCATTATGTTTACCTGTTTCTTCCCCCTCTTCTCTCTCGGTAGACCCCGACGTTGACGTAGCTCCCGAGGCAGACGCCGCACAGGAGTACGACTACGTCCCCGACGATACCACTGAAGACCTTGTCCTTGCCCCAGAGCAAACAGGCAAGCACCCCCATTTTGAACATGCCTATATCGCCTATTCTCTTCTCTCTTATGCTTGCATTAGAACTGCTACTGCTACTATTTTCCTATATCTGCTGCATAGCCTGATTATTGTACCCTGCCTTGTTACCTTACTGATTATCCTAGAGTGCTTAGTTTAGGCTGGGTAGAGGCACGACAGAGACCCCCACTTGATCCCGACTGCCCTGCTGGATATCAGAAGACCCGAACTTCGGGGTTGAAGACTAGACCCTGGCACAGCACATCACTTCCCCCTTAGTTGCCGACACTGCTGGGTTACCGTCGAGTGCCGAGGGTGATACCTCGTCAGTACTTCTGATGTTAACCTTGTAGGTTAGTTACTCGGTCGTGGTAAGCGAGGGTGATTCCTCCTACACCACCCCCGATAACAACATCGTCGCACAACTCCTCAAGTGTGGACCTCGAGGGTGATTCCTCCTACGTTCACCTTGATGATACCATCGAGCGGGAATTCCATCGAGGGTGATTCCTCAGGGTTCCCCCTTGGTGTTGGACACACGGATACCTTTGATACTGTGACTTGCAATAAACCATATTACTAAAGACGGGTCGGCCCTGAGGGGTACCCGCGCGAGCTTAACGCGAAGTGATGTGGAGTCGGGTTGACCTGGATGGTGCCCGCGAGATAACTACGAGGCGTGGCCGGGCATTCTTAGCCCTTGCCGCAAGTCCTCGAGACGGGGCGACGGGGTCACATCGATCGTGAGTCTCTGCTCGTTTCCGCGCGCTCCTAATCCACTACGGTTTGGATATTTGATCCGAGGGGCCTCTGGCCCGACAGCACTAACCATCACGTGGGCATAGTATGGGCATTCTGCGTCGTATACTTCAGCCGGAGCTTAATGGACGTCAGCGACTGAGCGGCGCGCGCTGAATTGGACCGGGAACGCAATCGCGCTTGTATAAGGGGTTGCTAGGTCTGCTTTCAGCCGCGTACGCAACGTGCAGGAGTTCCCGGGGCGAAGGCCCAAGACCCCTGGGCGCATAGGTTTAGTCCGGCGTGCTGACCTCTCTGTTAGGTATTCGGTCGGGTTGCGGCGTGTTGCTTAGCCGAGGCTGGGCATGGCCCAGAAAAGTGTGTCCGGCCGGAGTTAAGCGAGCGTGGTGGGTAAGTTGGTGCACCCCTGCAGGGAAGAAACTTCTATCGATAGCCTGTCCTACGGTAACGGACACTCGGAGTTGTATCCCGATCGGTACAACTAGAACATGTGATGAGAATTGGATATTACGGCTCTGGGATTGCTTTCTCGCAGGGAGTCGAGAAAGGATCTCAGGTCAAGGTTGATGATACTACTACTACTACTACTTTACATTATGTTGATCTGCTCTCTTCTATTGCTGCAAGACTGTCGAAGATTGTTGAAGATGCTAGTCTTCGATAGGACTAGGCTTTCCCCCTCTATTCTGGCATTTCTGCAGCCCAGTCCACATATACAGCCATTCCTTTGACAATGATGCATATGTAGTGTAGATCCTTGCTTGCTGAGTACTTCGGATGAGTACTCACGTTTGCTTTATTTTCTTTTTCTCCCATTTTTCCATTTGATGCCATCAGACGACGGAGCCCCTGAGCCAGACGCCCCAGTCGACGACCAGTACTACTACCCGCCTGGCGAGTACTACTACTACGAGGAGCCGTTCGACGACCAGGAGTAGGATCGGAGGGTCCAGGGCAGGACGCCTACGCCTTTCGATCGTAGTATTTTATTTTACCCCGCCTCTGTGAAGGCTTATCTCTTTCTCTCTCTGTAATATATCTGTACCGAGATATCTAATGCTTCCGCTGGCGCTTGTATGCCATCGAGCTATGTATTCGAGCCCTCGAGGCCCTGGCTTGTAATATTAAGCTTGTATGACTTTATTTATGTTTTAGAGTTGTGTTGTGATATCTTCAAGTGAGTCCTTAGGCTTGATCGTGCGCATTTGCATTTATGGTTAGTGCACGATTAAGCCGGGGTCGTCACAGGTTGGTATCAGAGCCGACTGCCTCTAGGTATCCCCCTTCCCAATTCCTTGGCCGAAGTTGAGTCTAGTGGTCAAAAACTATTTTACTAACTTGGCTGTGTGGCTTACAGGCCCACGTCGCCAACTGGGTGGTATTAGGATCTTTTATTCCTCGTCTTTACTCTGGGATTCTAATCTCTCATCTATTCGGGTTTAATAAAATTTACTAACACCGACATTTAGGTTCTCGTTAAATTCTATCCACCCGGAGAGCTGGATTTAGTGCGATTTCCCTGTCTTTGATCTGATTAGTCTGATAATCATTTTCCTTTCCATTGTTTTGTTTAACCTTTCTCTCCGAGTTGTATTATACTCCGAGTTGTCATTCGATAAGACCGGATTCTGCATCAGAGTGCACACGGAGAGTAGGATCCAGCAAGTTGATCGATCTTTGGTGTTTTCTAAACTCGACTTGAGGTTGGGTTATCACCAGATCCGTGTCCGCGAAGAGGATATTCCAAAGACTGCATTCGTTACTCGTTATGGCTCTTACGAGTATACAGTCATGTCGTTTGGTTTAACAAACGCTCCAGCTACATTCTCCCGCCTAATGAATTACATATTCATGGATTACCTCGACAAATTCGTCGTGGTATATCTGGATGATATTCTGGTTTATTCGAAGAACAAAGAAGAACATGCTGAGCACCTTCGTCTTGTTCTGGAGAGACTTCGAGAGCACCAATTATATGCCAAGTACTCTAAGTGCGAATTCTGGCTTTCTGAGGTAACCTACCTTGGACATGTCATTTCCAAGGATGGTATCGCAGTTAACCCGGAGCGAGTTTAGGCTATTCTTGACTGGACCCCTCCGAAGAATGTCAAACAAGTCAGAAGTTTCCTCGGGCTTGCAAGTTATTGTTGCCGATTCATCGAAAATTTCTCTAAGATTGCCAAGCCCCTGACTAATCTGCTCCACAAAGGCGTTAAGTTTGAGTGGACAGACAAATGTCAGGAAAGCTTCCAGACCCTCAAGGACAAGCTGACTTCTGCTCCAGTCCTTGCTCCTCCAGACTCCCGCAAAGATTTTGTGATCTTCTGCGACGCCTCTCGCCAAGGACTAGGTTGTGTCCTAATGCAAGAGCGCAGAGTAATTGCATATGCTTCGCGACAACTGCGACCACATGAAGAGAATTACCCAGTGCACGACCTCGAACTTGCTGCTGTCATTTATGCTTTGAAGCAGTGGCGTCATTACCTCCTTGGTAATCGGTGTGAGATTTACACCGATCATCAGAGCTTGAAGTACTTATTCACTCAACCGGAACTTAATCTTCGTCAACAGCGTTGGTTGGAAACAATCACCGATTATGACTGTGGAATTTCATACACTCCTGGCAAAGCTAATGTGATGGCTGATGCCTTGAGCCGCAAGTCTTATTGCAACAACCTCATGGTTAAACATGCTCAACCCCAGCTATATGAAAAATTGCGCAAGCTGAATCTCCGCATCATCCCGCAAGGTTCTCTTAATAACCTTGTGATACAACCAGATCTTGAGAAAGCTGTCAAGATTGCGCAAGCTAAAGATCCTGAAATTGATCTAATGAAGAAAGAGCTTCACCTTGAAAAGTACAGGGATTTCTCGATTGCTGAAGATGGAACCTTGTACTTCCGAGACCGCATTGTAGTACCTCGCTTCGAGCTGATGACTGACAAAGTCATGAAGGAGGCCCATGATACACCGTTATCTATCCATCCGGGCAGTACCAAGATGTATCGAGATCTTCGTCAAAGGTACTGGTTGTCTAGAATGAAGCAAGATATTGCTCGTTATGTTGCCGAGTGTGACGTTTGTCGTCGCGTGAAGGCAGAACATCAAAAACCTGCTGGAATTCTGCAACCACTTCCTATTCCTCTGTGGAAGTGGGATAAAGTGCAGATGGATTTCATTACTGGTCTTCCCAAGTCTCAGAAGGGTCACGATGCTATTCTTGTCGTCATTGACCAACTTTCCAAGGTTGCACACTTTCTGCCAGTTAAGGAGACTATTACTGCTAGTCAGTTAGCAGAGCTATATATCTCTAGAATTGTTTCACTCCATGGTATTCCCAAGGAAATCAGTTCAGACCGTGGCAGCATTTTCACTGGTCATTTCTGGGAAAGTTTCCAGAAAGCAATGGGAACTCATATTACCTGGAGTTCAGCTTATCATCCCCAATCCCAATGTCAAGTTGAGCGCGTTAATCAAGTGCTTGAAGATATGCTTCGAGCCTGTGTTATATCCTTCGGTAAGAAGTGGGAGGAATCTCTTCCGTATGCCGAGTTCTCTTATAACAACAGCTATCAAGCCAGGTTGAAAATGGCCCCCTTTGAGATTCTTTATGGTCGTAAATGTCGAACCCCTCTGAATTGGTCAGAAACTGGGGAACGACCACTTGTTGGACCGAACATTATTCAGCATGCCGAAGAACAAGTCCGAATTGTCCGGGAGAATCTCAAAGCAGCTCAAGACCGTCAGAAGAGTAATTATGATCGTAAGCGATGGGGTGTGATCTATCAACCTGGTGATCAAGCCTATCTTCGTGTCACTCCAATGAAGGGCACCCGTCATTTCGAAATCAAGGGCAAGCTAGCTCCTCGCTATATTGGTCCTTTCCGCATCGTGGCTAGACGTGGACAGGTGTCATATCAATTGGAGTTGCCACCGCAATTCTCCCATATTCATGATGTCTTCCACGTGTCGCAACTCCATAAGTGCTTCAAGGAATCCCTGCACCGTGCAGTGGATCATCAGATGCTCGAGCTACAAGATGACCTTTCCTATAAGGAGCATCCGATCCGCATCCTCGACGAAGCCGAGCGTCGTACTCGTCAGAAGATGAACAAGTTCCTAAAAGTGCAGTGGTCGAATCACACTGAAGATGAAGCCACTTGGGAACGCGAGGATCATCTTCGGGAAGAATATCCCGGACTCTTTCCTTCTACCTCCTAAATTCTCGGGACGAGAATTTCTTTTAGAGGAGGAGAACTTGTAACACCCCCTTGTAATAAGCACTGTGATACTCTGTTGAATATGCCAAGTCATGATCATTAGCAGTGCAAATCACAAGGGTTAAGGATTCAACTCAAATTCAAATTTGAAAATCAATTTAAATTTCAAAGTGAAATATGGAGTTGTTTAAATCCTGATGGAAAAAATGTTCATTAATAGGACAATAATCCAGGAAAATTTCTGAAATCAACACCAAAATAATTGGAGTTGGACAAGTGAATCAAACAATTTGAAACAGCACAAAAACAGAATATTTAAATCCATTTAAATTCATTTCTAATCCAAATGGAGTCCAATTCTGCCCAAACCAGTTTTTGGTGGAAGAAAATATTGCATTGCAATATTTGGGACAACTCTCACATTTTTCAAAAGTGTAGAAATGCCCTAACTATTTTAAAACAGAAAAGGAAAGAAAAACAGAAAATTAAGAAAAAGAAAAAGGCTAAAGCTGGACTGGTCCAAGTGCACAGTGCACTGGCCCAGCCCAGCCGGCCCACCTCACCTCCCTCCTCGTGAATGTCGGCGCGCCCCTGGCCGCGCGCGCCCGCGCCAGCCGGGCTGGGACACGCCGACGGCCGACGACGCCGCAGCCACCCGAGGGGATAAGGGCAAGCCCCAGTGCTTCCCCCCTGGCCACTCTATCCACTCCCCCGTCCTCTCCCTCGCTCGCTCCGCCCTCGCTCCCTCCCAGATCCGGCCACCAAGCGCCGTCGCTGCCGTGTTCTCGACGCTGCCGCGGCCACCCCTTCGTCAAGCCGACCAGCCAGCGAGCTCCGCCCCGCTCCTCTCCATCGCCTGGTGACCTCCGTTCGAGCTGGGGTGCAGCGAAGGCAGTGGATCGAGCTCCTCGTCGTCTTCGGCCTCTCCGGCGATCTCCGGCGTCCTCGACCCTCTGCGGCTACTAAGCTGACACCGGGCCACCTTGTGCCTTCCCGGTGAGCACATGCCCCTTTCCCCTCTCTCTCTGCTGCTGTTCGTCACCCGTAGCCGCTGCACCACTAGCACCCGCAAACGTCGCCGCCATGGATCTTGCCGCCGGCGATGCAGCCTGTGTCATGGCCGTGCGAGTGCAGGAACGTGCTCAGCACCTCTCCGCGGTCCCGATGCGACCAACCCCGTAGCTAGCCGAGCCCTGCCGCGACGGATCCGCGCTCACCCGAAATGCCTCGCCGCCGGCGAGGTCATAGCGCTCGTTCCCGGCCGTTTTAGCTCGCGCTCATGCCTTAGATCGACGCAGCGCCTTTCCTTCGTTCGAACGCGACCAGCCCCGGCCGTTTTGGTGGCCTGTGGGCGAAACCCGACGGGCGTCCGAGCCGCGCCGCCGCGATTTTGGTCGCCGGCGCAACTCCGGCGCCGGCCGCCGACGTGGCCGCCACGTGGGACACCCCTGGGTCACTGCCAGTGGGTCCCACGGGCCCCGCTGACCACGCTGACCGTGGTCAACGCGCTGACGTGGCGGCGTAATGCCACTGACAGGTGGGCCCCGTGACTAATTAACCTAATTAAAGATTTAATTAAATAGAAACTAATTAGATTAACCTAATGTCTCACTGACATGTGGGGTCCACCCCCTAATTAACCCTGGTAATTAAATTAATTCACTGGTTAAAGAAACAGAGGCTGACATGTGGGTCCCACTGGACCCACATGTCAGGTTTGACCCTGGTCAACCGCAGTTGACCTGCTGACGTCACTGTGACGCAATGCTGACGTCATAAATCAATTTCTGATAAATAAATAAATTCCAGAAATTCAAATAAACTTTAAAAATTAATAACTTTTAAACCGTAGCTCGGATCGAAAAAGTTAAAACATGAAAGTTGCTCAGAACGACGAGACAAGTCTGATCGTGCCGTCTGTTTCTCCATCGGAACCCCCTACGTAGAAGAACTCGTAACTCCGGACCCAAATCCGGTAGATGAATAGTGCACACACCCTGGTTATTAAATCCCAGAATAATTCTAAAAATAACTAAAATGACTTAGATACATAATTAGGCAACCCTGCACTGCATCATAGCATCACACGCACCGTATTGCATTTGTTTGCATTATGTTTACCTGTTTCTTCCCCCTCTTCTCTCTCGGTAGACCCCGACATTGACGTAGCTCCCGAGGCAGACGCCGCACAGGAGTACGACTACGTCCCCGACGATACCACTGAAGACCTTGTCCTTGCCCCAGAGCAAACAGGCAAGCACCCCCATTTTGAACATGCCTATATCGCCTATTCTCTTCTCTCTTATGCTTGCATTAGAACTGCTACTACTACTGTTTTCCTATATCTGCTGCATAGCCTGATTATTGTACCCTGCCTTGTTACCTTACTGATTATCCTAGAGTGCTTAGTTTAGGCTGGGTAGAGGCACGACAGAGACCCCCACTTGATCCTGACTGCCCTGCTGGATATCAGAAGACCCGAACTTTGGGGTTGAAGACTAGACCCTGGCACAGCACATCACTTCCCCCTTAGTTGCCGACACTGCTGGGTTACCGTCGAGTGCCGAGGGTGATACCTCGTCAGTACTTCTGATTATAACCTTGTAGGTTAGTTACTCGGTCGTGGTAAGCGAGGGTGATTCCTACTACACCACCCCCGATAACAACGTCGTCGCGCAACTCCTCAAGTGTGGACCTCGAGGGTGATTCCTCCTACGTTCACCTTGATGATAACATCGAGCAGGAATTCCATCGAGGGTGATTCCTCAGGGTTCCCCCTTGGTGTTGGACACACGGATACCTTTGATACTGTGACTTGCAATAAACCATATTACTAAAGAAGGGTCGGCCCTGAGGGGTACCCGCGCGAGCTTAACGCGAAGTGATGTGGAGTCGGGTTGACCTGGATGGTGCCCGCGAGATAACTACAAGGCGTGGCCGGGCATTCTTAGCACTTGCCGCAAGTCCTCGAGACGGGGCGACGGGGTCACATCGATCGTGAGTCTCTGCTCGTTTCCGCGCGCTCCTAATCCACTACGGTTTGGATATTTGATCCGAGGGGCCTCTGGCCCGATAGCACTAACCATCACGTGGGCATAGTATGGGCGTTCTGCGTCGTATACTTCAGCCGGAGCTTAATGGACGTCAGCGACTGAGCGGCGCGCGCTGAATTGGACTGGGAACGCAATCACGCTTGTATAAGGGGTTGCTAGGTCTGCTTTCAGCCGCGTACGCAACGTGCAGGAGTTCCCGGGGCGAAGGCCCAAGACCCCTGGGCGCATAGGTTTAGTCCGGCGTGCTGACCTCTCTATTAGGTATTCAGTCGGGTTGCGGCGTGTTGCTTAGCCGAGGCCGGGCATGGCCCAGAAAAGTGTGTCCGGCCGGAGTTAAGCGAGCGTGGTGGGTAAGTTGGTGCACCCCTGCAGGAAGAAACTTCTATCGATAGCCTGTCCTACGGTAACGGACACTCGGAGTTGTATCCCGATCGGTACAACTAGAACATGTGATGAGAATTGGATATTACGGCTCTGGGATTGCTTTCTCGCAGGGAGTCGAGAAAGGATCTCAGGTCGAGGTTGATGATACTACTACTACTACTACTTTACATTATGTTGATCTGCTCTCTTCTATTGCTGCAAGACTGTCGAAGATTGTTGAAGATGCTAGTCTTCGATAGGACTAGGCTTTCCCCCTCTATTCTGGCATTTCTGCAGCCCAGTCCACATATACAGCCATTCCTTTGACAATGATGCATATGTAGTGTAGATCCTTGCTTGCTGAGTACTTCGGATGAGTACTCACGTTTGCTTTATTTTCTTTTTCTCCCATTTTTCCATTTGATGCCATCAGACGACGGAGCCCCTGAGCCAGACGCCCCAGTCGACGACCAGTACTACTACCCGCCTGGCGAGTACTACTACTACGAGGAGCCGTTCAACGACCAGGAGTAGGATCGGAGGGTCCAGGGCAGGAGGCCTACGCCTTTCGATCGTAGTATTTTATTTTACCCCGCCTCTGTGAAGGCTTATCTCTTTCTCTCTCTGTAATATATCTGTACCGAGATATCTAATGCTTCCGCTGACGCTTGTATGCCATCGAGCTATGTATTCGAGCCCTCGAGGCCTTGGCTTGTAATATTAAGCTTGTATGACTTTATTTATGTTTTAGAGTTGTGTTGTGATATCTTCAAGTGAGTCCTTAGGCTTGATCGTGCGCATTTGCATGTATGGTTAGTGCACGATTAAGCCGGGGTCGTCACAGATTCGCAGGATACTGAAAACATAGGAATGGGGAAAGTATGATGGCGATGAACCGAGACGAGGAGGAACTCTAACTCAGTTAGAGGTTAGAGTTAGATTCTAACCCTGAACTAACTCTAACCAAAGAGGTGTTTGGATGGCAGGGTTAGATTGACAATAAATGCTCTTTCTCAATCATTTGACTACTTTGGACCCTATTTCCTACTGGATTTGGTGTGGCCGGCTCTTGTGTGGCCTCCTCCCGCTCACAATTGACATAAACGAACCATCTTTACAAATCAAGCATGCAAAACATGATAAATTTTATTTTGTCCATACAAATGAGATATCCCACTTAAACATACAAGTCGTCAATCAAGCTTCACAAAAAAAATTACACTCCATGAAACAAAGCATGAGCTAACTCATCATGGAAGGCATTCACTATTGGGAGGGAGCCCGGAGCCCCTGACATGCCCAGGGAGGAGCTCGTCATCGTCGCTCTGGAGGAAGGCTCCGTAGAGCCCAAGCCCCAGGAACCCCTCCGACGTCGGCGCTTGCGAGTTGAGGTCGAGACCGGCATGGGTAGCAGGGCCGCTTGCCGACGACTGCGAACCGAATCTTTGGGCCTCTAGAAATAATGCAAGCCTGAAACTGAAATACCTAGAAAGGTGAACTGAATCTTTGGGCCTCTAGAAAGATTTATTACCTCCTCAAGCAGCATCAAACAATTCCATGCGTGCACCACAAATCTATACCAAGTTTAATCAGGATCTACTTTTCCAAATCAGAATCAGCGCTAGAGCGAGCAAGATCAATGATATGGCTGTGAGACAGAGAAGGAATGAACGAACTCACCCCTCTCGCGACCTCCCTGGTAGATGCGCCGCCGTCGCGCACGACAGAGAGAGAAACGACAAGTGAAGGGGGAGCGGGGCGAGCTTCGGAGGCCGGAGGAGGGCGAGGCCGGCCGGAGGAGGGCGTCGGAGGCCGGAGGGAGAGGGCGGCCGGAGGAGGGCGAGCGGCGGAGCAGCGCTTGGGCGGGCGGCACGATAGGGAACACAGATGAGTCGTGCGAGGGGGGGTCGGGAGGGAGGGATCTGGTGCGGGCAGGGGAGATTTTTTTTTAGTTCTCTTTTAGTGGGCCCCAGGAGAACTAACCCAATTAGAACATCTCCACCGGGCTAGTTTTTTAGCTGGGTTAGAGCAAACTAGCTCAAACTAACCCCTCCTGTTTGGATACTTTGAGGCTATTTCAGCCCAAACTAGCTCTAACTCAGGGATCCAAACAAAGAGGAGTAGTACTGTACATGCTACAGACTGGACTGTAGCATATTGTTTTTGATGGAAATATGCCCTAGAGGCAATACTAAAATGGTTATTATTATATTTCCTTGTTCATGATAATTGTCTATTGTTCATGCTATAATTGTATTAACCGGAAACCGTAATACATGTGTGAATACATAGACCACACCATGTCCCTAGTGAGCCTCTAGTTGACTAGCTCGTTGATCAATAGATGGTCATGGTTTCCTGACCATGGACATTGGATGTCGTTGAAAATGGGATCACATCATTAGGAGAATGATGTGATGGACAAGACCCAATCCTAAGCATAGCACTAGATCGTGTAGTTCGTCTGCTAGAGCTTTTCTAATGTCAAGTATCATTTCCTTAGACCATGAGATTGTGCAACTCTCGGATACCGTAGGAATGCTTTGGGTGTACCAAATGTCACAACGTAACTGGGTGACTATAAAGGTGCACTACAGGTATCTCCGAAAGTGTCTGTTGGGTTGGCACGAATCGAGACTGGGATTTGTCACTCCGTGTGACGGAGAGGTATCTCTGGGCCCACTCGGTAATACATCATCATAATGAGCTCAATGTGACTAAGGAGTTAGTCACGGGATCATGTGTTATGGAACGAGTAAAGGGACTTGCCGGTAACGAGATTGGACAAGGTATAGGGATACCGACGATCGAATCTCGGGCAAGTAACATACCGATGGACAAAGGGAATTGTATACGGGATTAATTGGATCCCCGACATCGTGGTTCATCCGATGAGATCATCGTGGAACATGTGGGAGCCAATATGGGTATCCAGATCCCGCTATTGGTTATTGGTCGGAGAGGTGTCTCGGTCATGTCTGCATGGTTCCTGAACCCGTAGGGTCTACACACTTAAGGTTCGGTGACGCTAGAGTTGTAATGGGAATTGCATGTGGTTACCAAAAGTTGTTCGGAGTCTCGGATGAGATCCCGGACGTCACGAGGAGTTCTGGAATGCTCCGGAGGTAAAGATTTATATATGGGAAGTCCTATTTTGGCCACCGGAAAATGTTCGAGATTTTTCGGTATTGTACCGGGAAGGTTCTAGAAGGTTCCGGAGTGAGGCCCACCTGCATGAGGGGACCCACATGAACATGGGTAGTGGGGGCAAGGCCCCACACCCTTGGTCAAGGCGCACCAAGATCCCCCCTTAGAAGGAATAAGATCATATCCCGAAGGGATAAGATCAAGATCCCTAAAAAGGGGGGATAACAATCGGTGGGGAAGGGAAAGGATGGGATTTCTTTCCTCCCACCTTTGCCAACGCCCCAATGGACTTGGAGGGCAAGAAACCAGCCCCCTCCACCCCTATATATAGTGGGGAGGTGCATGGGAGCTGCAACCCTTCCCCTAGTGCAGCCCTTCCCCCTTCCAACTCCCCTCCTCCTCCGTAGTGCTTGGCGAAGCCCTGCCGGAGAACCGCAAGCTCCACCACCACGCCGTCGTGCTGCCGGAGCTCTCCCTCAACTTCTCCTCTCCCCTTGCTAGATCAAGAAGGAGGATACGTCCCCGGGTTATACGTGTGTTGAACGCGGAGGCGCCGTCCATTCGGCGCTTGAATCGGATCTTCCGCGATTTGAATCGCCGCGAGTACGACTCCATCAACCGTGTTCTTGTAACGCTTCCGCTTAGCGATCTTCAAGGGTATGAAGATGCACTCCCTCTCACTTGTTGCTAGCATCTCCTAGATTGATCTTGGTGACACGTAGGAAATTTTTGAATTATTACTACATTCCCCAACAATGGTATCAGAGCTAGGTCTATGCGTAGATTCTATGCACGAGTAGAACACAAGTAGTTGTGGGCGATGATTTGTTCAATTTGCTTACCGTTACTAGTCCTATCTTGATTCGGCGGCATTGTGGGATGAAGCGGCCCGGACCGACCTTACACGTACGCTTACGTGAGACAGGTTCCACCGACTGACATCCACTTGTTGCATAAGGTGGCTAGCGGGTGTCTGTCTCTCCCACTTTAGTCGGATCGGATTCGATGAAGAGGGTCCTTATGAAGGGTAAATAGCAATTGGCATATCACCGTTGTGGCTTTTGCGTAGGTAAGAAACGTTCTTGCTAGAAACCAATAGCAGCCACGTAAAACATGCAACAACAATTAGAGGACGTCTAACTTGTTTTTGCAGGGTATGCTATGTGATGTGATATGGCCAAAAGTATGTGATGAATTATATATGTGATGTATGAGATTGATCATGTTCTTGTAATAGGAATCACGACTTGCATGTCGATGAGTATGACAACCGGTAGGAGCCATAAGAGTTGTCTTAATTTATTGTATGACCTGCGTGTCAATGAAAACGCCATGTAATTACTTTACTTTATTGCTAACCGTTAGCCATAGTAGTAGAAGTAATAGTTGGCGAGACAACTTCATGAAGACACGATGATGGAGATCATGGTGTCATGCCGGTGACGATGGTGATCATGCCACGCCTCGAAGATGGAGATCAAAAGCGCAAGATGATATTGGCCATATCATGTCACTTTATCATTTGCATGTGATGTTTATCATGTTTACATCTTATTTGCTTAGAACGACGGTAGCATAAATAAGATGATCCCTCACTAAAAATTTCAAGAAATGTGTTCCCCCTAAGTGTGCACCGTTGCGAAGGTTCGTTGTTTCGAAGCACCACGTGATGATCGGGTGTGATAGATTCTAACGTTCGCATACAACGGGTGTAAGCCAGATTTATACATGCGAAACACTTAGGTTGACTTGACGAGCCTAGCATGTACAGACATGGCCTCGGAACATGAGAGACCGAAAGGTCGAACATGAGTCGTATAGTAGATGCGATCAACATGGAGATGTTCACCGTTGATGACTAGTCCGTCTCACGTGATGATCGGACACGGCCTAGTTGATATGGATCATGTATCACTTAGATGACTAGAGGGATGTCTATCTGAGTGGGAGTTCATTAAATAATTTGATCAGATGAACTTAATTATCATGAACTTAGTCTAAAATTGTCTTTACAACCTCTCTTGTAGATCCAATGGCCCACGCTAATGTTACCCTCAACTTCAACGCGTTCCTAGAGAAAACCAAGCTGAAAGACAATGGTAGCAACTATACGGACTGGGTCCGTAACTTGAGGATCATCCTCATAGCTGCCAAGAAAGCATATGTCCTTGAAGCACCGCTAGGTGACGCACCCATTTTCCCAACAACTCAAGATGTTATGAATGCCTAGCAGTCGCGTAGAGGAACATCAAGTGTTGATGGTGAATAAGACCACTAGTTTCAAGAAAGGCAAGGGTAAGAAGAACTTCAAGAAGGACGGTAAAGGAGTTGCCACGCCCGGTAAGTCAGTTGCCGGGAAGAAGCCAAAGAATGGACCCAAGCCTGAGACTGAGTGCTTTTATTGCAAGGGAAATGGTCACTGGAAGTGGAACTGCCCCAAGTACTTAGCGGATAAGAAGGCCGGCAACGCCAAAGGTATATATGATATACATGTTATTGATGTGTACCTTACCAGCGCTTGTAGTAGCTCCTGGGTATTTGATACCGGTGCGGTTGCTCACATTTGTAACTCAAAACAGGAGCTGCGGAATAAGCGGAGACTGGCGAAGGACGAGGTGACGATGCGCGTCAGGAATGGTTCCAAGGTCGATGTGATCACCGTCGGCACGCTACCTCTACATTTACCTTCGGGATTAGTTTTAAACCTCAATAATTGTTATTTAGTGCCAGCTTTGAGCATGAATGTTGTATCTGGATCTCGTTTAATGCGAGATGGCTACTCATTTAAATCCGAGAATAATGGTTGTTATATTTATATGAGAGATATGTTTTATGGTCATGCCCCGCTGGTCAATGGTTTATTTTTATTGAATCTGGAACGTGATGTTACACATATTCATAGTGTGAATGCCAAAAGATGTAAGGTTGATAATGATAGTCCCACATACTTGTGGCACTGCCGCCTTGGTCACATTGGTGTCAAACGCATGAAGAAACTCCATGCAGATGGACTTTTGGAGTCTCTTGATTATGAATCATTTGACACGTGCGAACCATGCCTCATGGGCAAAATGACCAAGACTCCGTTCTCCGGAACAATGGAGCGAGCAACCAACTTGTTGGAAATAATACATACTGATGTATGCGGTCCAATGAGCGTTGAGGCTCATGGTGGCTATCGTTATGTTCTCACCCTCACTGATGACTTAAGTAGATATGGGTATGTCTACTTAATGAAACACAAGTCTGAGACCTTTGAAAAGTTCAAGGAATTTCAGAGCGAGGTAGAGAATCAACGTGACAGGAAAATAAAGTTCTTACGATCAGATCGTGGAGGAGAATACTTGAGTCACGAGTTTGGCACGCACTTAAGGAAATGTGAAATTGTTTCACAACTCACGCCGCCTGGAACACCTCAGCGTAATGGTGTGTCCGAACGTCGTAATCGCACTCTATTGGATATGGTGCGATCTATGATGTCTCTTACCGATCTACCGCTATCATTTTGGGGTTATGCTTTAGAGACTGCCGCATTCACTTTAAATAGGGCACCATCTAAATCCGTTGAGACGACACCGTATGAATTATGGTTTTGGAAGAAACCTAAGCTGTCGTTTCTGAAAGTTTGGGGATGCGATGCTTATGTCAAGAAACTTCAACCTAAAAAGCTCGAACCCAAATCGAAAAAATGCATCTTCATAGGATACCCTAAGGAAACTATTGGGTATACCTTCTACCTCAGATCCGAAGGCAAGATCTTTGTTGCCAAGAATGGATCCTTTCTGGAGAAAGAGTTTCTCTCGAAAGAAGTAAGTGGGAGGAAAGTAGAACTTGACGAGGTACCCCCTCTTGAACCGAAGAGTAGCGCAGCTCAGGAAGATGTTTCTGTGGTGCCTGCACCGACTAGAGAGGAAGTTAATGATGACGATCATGAAACTTCGGGTCAAGTTGCTACTGAAATTCGTAGGTCCACGAGGACACGTTCCGCACCAGAGTGGTACGGCAATCCTGTCCTGGAAATCATGTTGTTAGACAATGGTGAACCTTCGAACTATGAAGAAGCGATGGCGGGCCCGGATTCCAACAAATGGCTTGAAGCCATGAAATCCAAGATAGGATCCATGTATGAAAACAAAGTATGGACTTTGACGGACTTGCCCGATGATTGGCAAGCCATAGAGAATAAGTGGATCTTTAAGAAGAAGACTGACGCAGATGGTAATGTGACCATCTATAAGGCTCGGCTTGTCGCTAAGGGTTATCGACAAGTTCAAGGGGTTGACTACGATGAGACCTTCTCACCCATAGCGAAGCTGAAGTCCGTCCGAATCATGTTAGCAATTGCCGCATTCTATGATTATGAGATCTGGCAAATGGACGTCAAAACGACATTCCTTAATGGTTTCCTTAAGGAAGAATTGTATATGATGCAGCCGGAAGGTTTTGTCGATCCTAAGAATGCTGACAAAGTATGCAAGCTCCAGCGCTCCATCTATGGGCTGGTGCAAGCATCTCGGAGTTGGAACATTCGCTTTGATGAAATGATCAAAGCGTTTGGGTTTATACAGACTTATGGAGAAGCCTGCATTTACAAGAAAGTGAGTGGGAGCTCTGTAGCATTTCTCATATTATATGTGGATGACATATTGTTGATGGGAAATGATATAGAACTTTTGGAAAGCATAAAGGCCTACTTGAATAAGTGTTTTTCAATGAAGGACCTTGGAGAAGCTGCTTACATATTAGGCATCAAGATCTATAGAGATAGATCGACACGCCTCATTGGTCTTTCACAAAGGACATACCTTGACAAGATATTGAAGAAGTTCGATATGGATAAGTCCAAGAAGGGGTTCTTGCCTGTATTGCAAGGTGTGAGATTGAGCGCAGCTCAACGCCCGACCTCGGCAGAAGAAAGAGAAAAGATGAGTGTCATCCCCTATGCCTCATCCATAGGCTCTATTATGTATGCCATGCTGTGTACCAGACCTGATGTGAACCTTGCCATAAGTTTGGTAGGGAGGTACCAAAGTGATCCCGGAATGGAACACTGGATAGCAGTCAAGAATATCCTGAAGTACCTGAAAAGGACTAAGGATATGTTTATCATTTATGGAGGTGCCGAAGAGCTCGTCGTAAAGGGTTACGTCGAAGCTAGCTTTGACACAGATCTGGATGACTCCAAGTCACAAACCGGATACGTGTACATTTTGAATGGTGGGGCAGTCAGCTGGTGCAGTTGCAAGCAAAGCGTCGTGGCGGGATCTACATGTGAAGTGGAGTACATAGCTGCTTCGGAAGCAGCTCAGGAAGGAGTCTGGATGAAGGAGTTTATCACCGACCTAGGAGTGATTCCCAATGCGTCGGGCCCGATGACTCTCTTCTGTGACAACACTGGAGCTATTGCCATTGCCAAGGAGCCCAGGTTTCACAAGAAGACCAAGCACATCAAGCGCCGCTTCAACTCCATTCGTGGTTACATTCAGGATGGAGATATAGATATTTGCAAAGTACGTACGGATCTGAATGTCGCAGATCCGTTGACTAAACCTCTTCCATGAGCGAAACATGATCAGCACCAGAACTCTATGGGTGTTCGATTCATCACAATGTAACTAGATTATTGACTCTAGTGCAAGTGGGAGACTGTTGGAAATATGCCCTAGAGGCAATAATAAAATGGTTATTATTATATTTCCTTGTTCATGATAATTGTCTATTGTTCATGCTATAATTGTATTAACCGGAAACCGTAATACATGTGTGAATACATAGACCACACCATGTCCCTAGTGAGCCTCTAGTTGACTAGCTCGTTGATCAATAGATGGTAATGGTTTCCTAACCATGGACATTGGATGTCATTGATAACGGGATCACATCATTAGGAGAATGATGTGATGGACAAGACCCAATCCTAAGCATAGCACTAGATCGTGTAGTTCGTCTGCTAGAGCTTTTCTAATGTCAAGTATCATTTCCTTAGACCATGAGACTGTGCAACTCCCGGATACCGTAGGAATGCTTTGGGTGTACCAAATGTCACAACGTAACTGGGTGACTATAAAGGTGCACTACAGGTATCTTCGAAAGTGTCTGTTGGGTTGGCACGAATCGAGACTGGGATTTGTCACTCCGTGTGACGGAGAGGTATCTCTGGGCCCACTCGGTAATACATCATCATAATGAGCTCAATGTGACTAAGGAGTTAGTCACGGGATCATGTGTTACAGAACGAGTAAAGAGACTTGCTGGTAACGAGATTGAACAAGGTATAGGGATACCGACGATCGAATCTCGGGCAAGTAACATACCGATGGACAAAGGGAATTGTATACGGGATTAATTGGATCCACGACATCGTGGTTCATCCGATGAGATCATCATGGAACATGTGGGAGCCAATATGGGTATCCAGATCCCACTATTGGTTATTGGTCGGAGAGGTGTCTCGGTCATGTCTGCATGGTTCCCGAACCCGTAGGGTCTACACACTTAAGGTTCGGTGACGCTAGAGTTGTAATGGGAATTGTATGTGGTTACCGAAAGTTTTTCGGAGTCTCGGATGAGATCCCGGACGTCACGAGGAGTTCTGGAATGGTCCGGAGGTAAAGATTTATATATGGGAAGTCCTATTTTGGCCACCGGAAAATGTTCGGGATTTTTCGGTATTGTACCGGGAAGGTTCTAGAAGGTTCCGGAGTGGGGCCCACCTGCATGAGGGGACCCACATGAACATGGGTAGTGGGGGCAAGGCCCCACACCCCTGGTCAAGGCGCACCAAGATCCCCCCCTTAGAAGGAATAAGATCATATCCCGAAGGGATAAGATCAAGATCCCTAAAAAGGGGGGATAACAATCGGTGGGGAAGGGAAAGGATGGGATTTCTTTCCTCCCACCTTTGCCAACGCCCCAATGGACTTGGAGGGCAAGAAACCAGCCCCCTCCACCCCTATATATAGTGGGGAGGTGCATGGGAGCTGCAACCCTTCCCCTAGTGCAGCCCTTCCCCCTTCCAACTCCCCTCCTCCTCCGTAGTGCTTGGCGAAGCCCTGCCGGAGAACCGCAAGCTCCACCACCACGCCGTCGTGCTGCCGGAGCTCTCCCTCAACTTCTCCTCTCCCCTTGCTAGATCAATAAGGAGGATACGTCCCCGGGCTATACGTGTGTTGAACGCGGAGGCGCCGTCCATTCGGCGCTTGAATCGGATCTTCCGCGATTTGAATCGCCGCGAGTATGACTCCATCAACCGCGTTCTTGTAACGCTTCCGCTTAGCGATCTTCAAGGGTATGAAGATGCACTCCCTCTCACTTGTTGCTAGCATCTCCTAGATTGATCTTGGTGACACGTAGGAAATTTTTGAATTATTATTACGTTCCCCAACAGTTTTTTATGGTCATATCACCACATTGTTTTCTATGGCCTATCGCCTGCTGGTTCACTGGGCTGCCGTGGTTCGCACTCCTCCGACGTGAGTAGTAGCACTAGTATAGTATATACACTATATATACCGCATGATTCTTTGCTCCTTCTTACGTACTTAGCCGACATGTGGGAGAGCCAGCATCCGGGTCGACGTGTCATGCACCAGATTAGATTGGGCAACGGAAGGGGGGCATCACCCCGGTCGTAGCGCCAGTAATTCATGACTATAGTGAGTAGTCATATCACAAGACCCCATCTTTCCAGCAGTAACGCGTCATCAAATCGCACAGCCCTACCTTTCCAGCAGTAAGTTGAATCCGCTACTCCCTCACCCTCCTCGCCTCTCTGTCAAACCGCCTACGTGAAAATTGCCGCGTGTACAGCCCGGGAAAAGCCCCGCCCTCAACTTTTAACTACGCGAAAATAGTTCGAGCTTGTTCGTTCTATATAAATACTAGTACTGTATGTTTATTCACCTGTGGGGTTGTTCAATGAATGGAGGGCCGGGGAGCACAAGTGAACAATACTACTACTAGTAAGTAGGAGTCGTATAGTTAGTCACGTTAAATAGAGAGTTTCTTTTCTTTAATGCCACGTACGCAAATTGAAACGCTTGTTGTGGAGAGAAAAAGATAATCACTCCACTATATATGTAGGCAGCGGTAGCGACATTTTCTAGGGTTGCTCTCTTCATTCTCTCATCCTCTCCAGATCTAAACAAGACAACGGTAGCGACATTTTCTCTCTGCTCACCGCTGGTCACAGATCCGGTCAGATCCCTTCGGCCGGTGTGTGTAGAAGACTAGGTGCATCGTTCACGCGGTCATCACCGGCGAGGGAGGAAACCCACAGCTGCCGGCGGGTCCCGATCCTCTGCCCATGCCGTTCTCTCTGACACAGCGCCGGCTCGGGAGGTCCTCCGACCCTTCTTCCTCCCTGTCGTATTGTGCGCAGATCCGACCTACCGCCGCCGACATCCCGACGATCCTCAGGTATAAGTTCTTCGAAAGCGGCCTTGCTCTACTGCCCCAGCTGCCCACGTGTCTGCATGTGCATCTTTTTCTACTTCCATCAGCTCTTCCAAAGCCACCTAAATTTTTAGTATTATTAGAGGTAAAGCTACTTCATGCAGTCGAATCTAGGACTTGGTTCAAACAACGAAGAAAGGGGGGAAAGTCGTAGCATGAATCTAGGACTTGATTCAAAGAGGAAATAACAGGGGGAAAGTAGTAGAGACCGGATACCCAACCGGTCTCTTGGTTGAAAAGGGAAATAAAGGGAAAACGCAGTACAAACTGGATAAGGAACAGATCTATTATTGGTTGAAAAAAGGATAGAAAGTGGCGGCTGGTGGACAAGTCAACAGAGTATGTCTAGGATTAGATTTGCTGCCCTCACATAGTAAAAGGTCTCCATGATTAGATTTGCTTCCCTCACAGAGTATGAACAAACTCGGTATCACCACTTTATGCCTCCTTGTAGGTACATTGTGCTCATGCGTCCATTGTCGCATGTCCTTATACCAACTTTTTGGTGTTGTTAATGTAAGGGCGCATGTAAAATGAAGCGATCACACTGTTACCTTAAGGACATGTCTAACCAGTGTTATTGTTAATCTAATGCTTCGAGTGATATGATGCAATTAAACTGTGTTACAAATGGTACTCCTGCTGTTTTCCCCAGTATGATAAGTAAGTTGCTTCTTTATGCTGCTGAGTGTCCTGGTGTCCCCACGGTCCCATGCCCTTAAACCAACTCTTTAGCTGCTGTTGATCTACTGCATCTGGTAAACAAGAAGTGCCACCATTAAAGTAATCCCATATTTGACGAATGTCATTGTTGATCGTAATGCTTCCAGTAACATGAAGCATTGCTGACGTTTTAAAATTTCTACTGTCCTTGCGTGATTGCCATGAACATAATTAAGATGCTTCTTTTCATTTCGTGTATGTTTCGTATCTTGTTATTGACCAGCAACTGTTTTCTTTCTATCTTTTTGTGCAGATAGGGATATCCATTTCACCTTGTTGCTATTGTGACCTTTTGGCGAACTGCACAAAACACTTTTTTTGGAATGAGTGTCTTGTGCAGTTCAACTAAAATGTCACGTGGGCAACATCTCTCAATTTTGGTGGAACTGCACAAAATGGTGATTGGAGTTTCCAAAATCTCCGTCAAATTCTGCTGGTAATCTCGTGCAACATTTTATTAGCCTTTGCAAGATGAGCCGTCACTGTCACCACAATGGCACTTTATTTTAGTGGAACTACACAAAAGGATAAGCAAATTATAGTTGCACCTTACATGAGCAGGACAACCAACCTTAATGTTGCTCAATTTTTGTGCAACTACTAAAGAAGAACCTGCCAGCTCACGAGAGCAAGTACTTCTTGCTAGCTGAATGATGCAATCTTTGCTTCATTTTAGGTGAACTGCAAAAAAAAGTCGCATGAATTGAATCATCGAGTGGAGCTGCAGGTTGACTTCAACTAGTGCCACTATTATAGTAATCATGCTCTTTATTATCTATGCTGTGCAAACAGGAATACTCAACTACAGATGTTGCGATGGTCAAGAGCATTCGCCAAGTTCTTGGGTTGTATGACACGGCTAGCCAAGATGGATTTAATCCCGATATTCACTTTATCAAAAGGCTCTAATGGGTTGGTTCTGAATCTTGCAAGCTGGGAATCAATGAGATGTGTAGGCATCTTTGTTGTACTTATTATTTGAATCTTATTTGTTGGTTCTGAATCTTGCAAGCTGGGAATCAATGAGATGTGTAGGCATCTTTGTTGTACTTATTATTTGAATCTTATTTGTTGGTTCTGAATCTTGCAAGCTGGGAATCAATGAGATGTGTAGGCATCTTTGTTGTACTTACTATTTGAATCTTATTTGTTGGTTCTGAATCTTGCAAGCTGGGAAACACGGCATGATGATGCAGAGGACAACAACCATAACAAATAGTTCAAACTTGGTAGTATTATCTGTGCGAAAGTGCGACAAATGTGCTGATCGTGTGCGTCTTGAGAATAATAATTCTAATTGTTGTGCATGTTGATCCTGTGGCTCTGATAGAACGAGCCAATGCATTGCTTGTTTTAAGAATAAATTTTAATTAAAGCTAATTAAATTTAAGTAAAGTGACAACTAACACTTGTTATTACAGTACCAATACAGACCCGCTCATGAACCGATGTGTGGCCGGAATAGGTTTCTTAATGGAGGCGTTTGCATGAGCCGATGGTGCATGTTCTGCCGGGCGTGCAGCGGGCGAGGGAGGGGTAGTAACTGTTGTCGCCTGTACACACTCAGTTTACTGTTGAATCCAGTTCCCCAAGAGCTAAAAAAGGAACTGCTGCCACCGCCTACCCACTCGTTCACTTGAAGAGACTCCAATGGCGATCCGAGGGGTGAGCCTGCTGGATATGGACTTCAGCAAGGAGTTCACCTTTGAGTTCGCCGTTCAGTCCCATGGCTGCACCAAGTTGAATGTGATGTACACCAACGATCCAAACTCAGTGAAGCTCTGCCTCGTCGAGTTCAAGCAGTACCTACAGGACGAGAAAGCACAAGGTCACAGGACTAGACCTTGTGCCCATCCATTCGTCTCCTGACAGGGACCAGCGGATCGCCGTCGCCCAGGTATGCGTGCGGGACGAGGTTCTCGTCTACCACTACTGTAGGGCCATCAGAGGTTCTGGAGCATTCGGCTGTTTCATCGGCAGCGCCGACTGCACCTTCGCTATGGTGGAGAGAAGGAAGAACGCGACGATTCGGCCATCTGGTGCAACAAGCTTGTCGACATCCAGAAGCAATACAAGATCATCAGCAACGGGCAGGAGAAGGACTCCGTGGTTGACCTCGCCGAGACCATCATCGACCCCTGCTACGCCAACATGAAAGAAGACAATGATACCAAGGACCTGAACACGTGGGAGGTACCTCTGAATCTAGCCTACATAACCTACGCGGCCAAGGACGCATACGCATGCTACGACATGTACAGGCGGATCTTGGACATGAGGGTGTGTCTGCTTCCCATAACCGACGAGTACACGGACAGCCGCAGCGTCATGATCAAGCGTGCCAGGAAGGTCTAGATGTTGTACTTTATCTGTTTAAGCACCTTTATCATCTGAGTGTTTCATGCATTAGCCTATGTGTCGTAATTATCTGTTTTGTTCGAAATATTTCTTCTAAGAACCCATTAACCTGTTTGCTTTTTTCAGTGGCTATTTGCTTATGTATGTAACTAGTTCACTCGGTTGCCGTGCTTTGAATCTCCTTCCTCGCAACATATTCCCCTTCTCAGGTGGACCCAGCAGGTCTCGTACACAGACATCTGGGACCAATACAGCGGCTGGCGGCGCTGCCGCGCACGCCTCGATGACCCATCATAGCCTATGGCGTTGGCAAGGCCATCCCTCTACTCCCACACATTGTCCGGTGGCGGCAGCTCCACCGGCCCCCTGCACCCGAACAAGTCAACCCTCATACTCCCCTCCGCCTATGTCTTCCCCCGCTCCGGTTCGTTCGGTCCGAGGTCTCGACGTCGTCCTCCGCCTTGGTGCTCTCGCCAAGGCGCCGCCGTCTGTCGTTCCCAACATGGTCAGCAAAACAAGAGGAATCGGGAGACGACTGTTCATTGAGAGGCTGACAGTCCCGGGCCCACCAGGTCCATGGCCTAGGTTTTGTTGTTTAACATGGGCAGCCCACGACATGTTTCAACTTTTTTTGGATCCAGCAGGTATCAAGCGGCCTCTGGGCCTCCCAGCCTAGCTTGTCTAAAACATCAGCAGCCCAAGTTATGTTTGTTTTTTCAAGACGACGCACAGCTCAGTTCTATTTTTCTATAAGAATGCAAAACTGAACCTATGGTTTCCCTTCTATAATAGTATATATATTTATATTTATATCTTATTTTATTACATATATATAATAGAAACAACATAAGGTTCCGTTAAACCTGTCATTTGTCCAACCATTTTATAGACCTTCCCACTTCCTTTATTTTTCGTTTTCATTAATCATATATCTGAATTTTCTCCCACTTTCTTTTTCGATGTAATCTAAGTTTTCTCCCAGTACTTTTCCCTAGAACCAACTCAACTGTCCCACGTCTAGCCTAAAAAATAATAATACCCCACGTCCTATTAACTCATCAAATTAAAATGATATTTTATTTCGTAAATCGAAAGTTCTTACAAAATAATAATAATAATTGTTTATATATAACTTGGCAAGTTAACTCCTAGTGATTGCGTACATAAACTTGCAAAGATTTTACTGACCAATGCAGTAATAGACGTGCAATCATGTGTTTATGTTTTTATAACATTTCTCCATCCAGCCCAACATGATATTTTCACCCAGCCCAGCAAGTCCGCGGATTTCGAGAAAAATGCAAATGGGCTTTAAATTCTACCACAATATATAAACGGGCTGCATAGATGCTACATCATTGTTTCACCCAGCCCACCAAATGGACTAAAAAAACCAAATGCACTGGCTGACATGCGGGCCAGTAGGTCGAAGCCTAAGCACTTTCGCAAAAAATTAAAATACAAAGGTCGAAGCCTAAGCAAGGCGTTGGGTTTATATCCAACGGCCGGCATTCTTCTTCAATCTCTCGTCTTCTTCCCCCAGCGCTGCCGAGACCGCCTGCTCCAGCCTCCGGCGTCCAGCGGCGCTGTTTTGCGCGCCTCGCAGCGAAACGCTACCCCGCCGACAGCCAGGCCATCCCTCCACTCCTCCGCACCTCCTGTTATTCTCTGCCGAGTGTAGGCCCACCCCGCACCCGAACCAGTCAAGTTTCCCACTCCTCTCCGTCTGCAACTCCACTGCCGCGTCTTCCCGATCTCCGGGGCGTTCCAGTCTGGGGCCTCGCCGTTGTCCACCGGCTTGTTGTGCTCTGCATGGTGTGGTCAACAAACGAGAGTCGTCGGAAGATGACTGTACGTGGAGAGGCTGACAGTGGGGGCGCACCATGCCCATGGACACATGCATGCAACTGCATCATTTTTACCCTAAAAATAATGTTTTCTCCCCCTGACAGCTGGGACCCACCAGCTACATCTTCGCACGCAAGGAAGTGCGTCCTTATTACGTGTAAAAAAAAGATTCTTCCCCCTGACAGCTGGGACTCACCAGCTATATCTTCACACGCAAGGAAGTGCGTCCTTATCCTCCCTGAAAGCTGGGACCCACCCGGTCGAAGCGTACGTAGTGTTGTCTGTGTACATACCGGTCGATCGGTCTGTCTGCCACGATGAACCGTGGCCGAGTAAGGAGCGGTAGCAGTTCAGGCAGTCCAGTCAAAACCGTGTACACGTACGTACAGCCAAATGCCAAAAAATACGGCCACGTACGTACATACGGGCGGGGTCTCGAACGCGTACTCGCGCATACGTACGGCCAGGGCTCGTGTACATGGAGAGGCCACGGACGGCAGCAACGGCGTCCTGTTCATCGGTAGCCAACCGGCTGGGTCGGAACGGAGAAACTGCGTCGTGTTCATGGGGAGGCAACGGAATGCGTCGTGTTTATCGGGAGACAACGGAATACGTCGTATTCATCGGGAGCACACCGGCTTGGACGGAACAGCCGAAACAAGGTCTGGTGTACCGCAGAACAGAGGAAACGGGCCTTCTGTTCGATCGTGTATGGTCGAAACGGGGTCCTGTTCATTGGGAAGGGTCTAGCGTACCGCAAAACTGAGGAAACGGATTTGTGTTCGACCGCGTACGGTCGAAACGGGGTCCTGTTGATCGGGAGGGGTGTGGCGTACCATAAAGCGGAGGAAACGAACTTGTGTTAGAGCGCCTACGGTCAAAATGGGGTCCTGTTCATCGGGAGGGGTGTGGCGTACCGCAAAACGGGACTCCATGGGCTACTGTTCATCCACCGTCTACTGCCTCGCTCCAGCCTCCAAGGGCTACTGTTCATCCACCATCGACCTCCTCCAGCCTCCACCAGCTACTGTTCATCCACGGGGTCCTGTTCATCTAGCCCCCACCGGCTACTGTTCATCCAGCCCTCCACGAGGTCCTGTTCATCCAGCCTCCACCGGCTACTGTTCAACCAGCCCTCCACGGGGTCCTGTTCAACTATCCCTGATACGTCTTCAACGTATCTACTTTTCCTAATGCTTTTCCTCTTGTTTTGGACTCTAATTTGCATGATTTGAATGAAACTAACCCTGGATTGACGCTGTTTTCAGCAGAACTACCATGGTGTTGTTTTTGTGCAGAAATAAAAGTTCTCGGAATGGAACGAAACTTTGTGAGGAATTTTTATATAAAATAAGAGAATTTCTGGAGCCAAGAGCCACCTGAGGGGGGGCACCTGGGTGGGCACAACCCACCAGGGCGCCCCTGCCCCCCCCCCCAGGCACGCCCAGGTGGGTTGTCCCCACCTGGTGGCCCCGCAGACCCTGAAACCGACGCTATAAAATCCTATTTTTCTAGAAAAAATCAGGGAGAAAGAATTATCACGTTTCGCGAGACGGAGCCGCCGCCGTCTCCTGTTCTTCATCGGGAGGCCAGATCTGGAGTCTGTTTGGGGCTCCGGAGAGGGGGATCTTCGATCTTCGTCATCACCAACCCTTCTCCATCGCCAATTCCATGATGCTCCCCACCGGGAGTGAGTAATTCCTTCGTAGGCTCGCTGGTCGGTGAGGAGTTAGATGAGATTCATCATGTAATCAAGTTAGTTTTGTTAGGGCTTGATCCCTAGTATCCATTATGTTCTGAGATTGATGTTGCTATGACTTTGCCATGCTTAATGCTTGTCACTTTGGGACCGGGTGCCATGATTTCAGATCTGAACCGTTTATGTTATCACCATTATATCTATGTTCTAGATCCGATCTTGCAAGTTATAGTCACCTACTACGTGTTATGATCCGGCAACCCCGGAGTGACAATAGTCGGGACCACTCCCGGTGATGACCTTAGTTTGAGGAGTTCATCTATTCACCGTGTGTTAATGCTTTGTTCCGGTTCTCTATTAAAAGGAGGCCTTAATATCCCTTAGTTTCCAATATGGACCCCGCTACCACGGGAGGGTAGGACAAAAGATGTCATGCAAGTTCTTTCCATAAGCACGTATGACTATTTACGGAATACATGCCTACATTATATTTATGAACTGGAGCTAGTGCCGTATCGCCCTAGGTTATAACTGTCTCATGATGAATATCATCCAACAAATTACCGATCCAATGCCTACGAATTTATCTTATATTGTTTCTGCTAAGTTACTACTGCAGTCACTGTTGCACTTGCTACAATATCACTGCTATCACTGTTACCGTTACTATTGGTGCTGCTACTATTATCAAAACTATCATACTACTTTGCTACTGATCACTTTGCTGCAGATAATTAATCTCCAGGTGTGGTTGAATTGATAACTCAGCTACTAATACTTACAAATATTCTTTGGCTCCCCTTGTGTCGAATCTATAAATTTGGGTTGAATACTCTACCCTCGAAAACTATTGCGATCCCCTATACTTGTGGGTTATCAAGACCTTTTTCTGGCGCCGTTGCCTGGGAGCATAGCTATATTTGTTGAGTCACTTGGGATTATTATCAAATTATCACTATGAAGAATCTGAAGGATGCTAAGACTAAGATTTTTCCCTCTAAGACGAGGGGAGGTAAGGAACTGCCATCCAGCTCCGCTTTAGATTCACCTTCTGTTATAAGTAAACTTGCAACACCACCACATGCTATTAATTCTGATATGTCGCAAGTTATTGATGATGCTACTTCTGCTATGAATGCTTCTGATGATGCTAGTACCTTGCTTGATGATGATGTGCCATTAGGTGAATTTCTTGATGAACAAATTGCTAGAGTAAGACAACATGATGTTGTTGAATCTGATGATGAGCTTGAAACTGAAAATCTTGAAACACCCACTAGAACTAGCCCTCCTAGATATGAATTGCCTAAGGTACCAGAAGGTTATGTTATTAATGAGGAGACAACTAGAGATATTCTTGCTTGTAAGGATAGAGATGATCTGGAGAAATTATTATGCAAGTATAAAGAAAAATCTCTGAATGCTAGAATGCAATATGATCCTAAGTTTGCTACCTCACCTATCTTTATTGATGATAAGGATTATGAATTCTCTGTCGACCCAGAGTTAATTACTTTGGTTGAATCTGATCCTTTCCATGGTTATGAAACTGAGACTGTTGTGGTACATCTTACTAAGTTGAATGACATAGCCACCCTTTTTACTCATGATGAGAAAACTCGCTATTACTATATTCTCAAATTATTTCTGTTCTCATTAAAGGGTGATGCTAAAGCTTGGTACAATACTCTTACTCCTGGTTGTGTGCGTAGTCCCCAGGATATGATTTATTACTTCTCTGAAAAATATTTTCCTGCTCATAAGAAACAAGCTGCCTTATAGGAAATATTTAACTTTGTGCAAATTGAAGAAGAGAGTCTCCCACAAGCTTGGGGGAGGCTTTGCCAGTTACTTAATGCTTTGCCTGATCATCCTCTTAAGAAAAATGAAATACTTGATATCTTCTATAATGGACTAACCGATGCTTCTAGGGATTTCCTAGATAGTTGTGCTGGTTGTGTTTTCAGGGAACGAACTATTGGACAAGCCAAAGAACTATTGAATAACATATTGAAAAACTATGATGATTGGACTCTTCCTGAACCACCATCTAAACCCACTCCGAAGAAGAGGGGTATTTTATATCTCAGTCCCGAAGATATGCAAGAGGCAAAGAAATCTATGAAGGAAAAGGGTATTAAAGCTGAGGATGTTAAAAATTTACCTCCTATTGAAGAAATACATGGGCTTGATACACCACCACCACCTACAGTGGTAGAGGTAAATTCTCTAATGAAATTCAATGATAATGATAATCCTCACAATATGCACCCTAGCCAATGACTTTATGAGTTTGAAAACTATATTAGAAAACAAGATCACTTCAATGCAAATCTTATGGAACAATTAAAATACAATTCTGACATGATTGCTCGCTTGAGTGACTTGTTATTTAGAATCTCAAATGATGTTAGAGGTGTGGGAAAGCATGCTTCTATGGTACAAACCCAGTTAGAACAAGTTGCTAAATCTCAAACAGAATTGCTTGATGAAATGAATAACAACATACATGACTTTGTTGTTAGAGTTGCAACTAGAGGAGGTAAAATGACTCAGAAACCACTTTATCCTGAGGGACACCCAAAAAGAATTGAACAGGATTCACAAAGGAACAACACCACTGCACCTGGTCCTTCTAAAAAGAAAAAGAAAAAGAAAAATGATAGGACTTTGCATGCCTCTAGTGAACCTGAAGTAGAGAAACCTCCTGATAATGATAATGATGTTTCTATCTCTGATGCTGAAACTCAATCTGGTAGTGAACACTCACCTTCTGATAATGAAAAAGATAATGATGAGGTTCATGAAGAAACTCAAACAAATAATAAAGAACCAGACAGTGATGTTGAGATAGAACCAGCTGTTGATCTTGATAACCCACAACCCAAAAATGCAAGATATGATAAAAGAGACTTTGTTGCTAGAAAACACAGTAAGGAAAGAGAACCGTGGGTTAAAAAACCTATGCCCTCTCCACCTAAGTCAACTAAAAAGAAAGATGATGAAAATTTGAACGCTTTGCTCAAATGCTGAGGCCAGTCTTTTTGCGTACTCGCTTGACTGATATCTTGAAAATGCCTCCTTATGCAAAGTACATGAAGGACATCATCACTAATAAGAGAAAAATACCGGAAGCTGAAATCTCCACCATACTTGCTAATTACACTTTTAAGGATGGATTACCTAAAAAACTTGGAGATCCGGGAATACCAACTATACCTTGCTCCATCAAAAAGAATTATGTGAAAACTGCTTTATGTGATTTGGGAGCTGGTGTTAGTGTTATGCCTTTCTCTTTATATAAAAGACTTGATTTGAATAAACTCACACCTACTGAAATATCTTTGCAAATGGCTGACAAATCAACTGGCATACCTATCGGTATTTGTGAGGATGTGCCCGTTGTTGTTGCTAATGTTACTATTTTGACTGACTTTGTTATACTTGAGATGCCCGAGGACGACAACATGTCGATTATCCTTGGTAGACCCTTCTTGAATACTGCAGGGGCTGTTATTGATTGCAATAAAAGCAAGGTCACTTTTCATATCAATGGTAATGAGCATACGGTGCACTTTCCGAAGAAACAATTCCAAGTGAATGGTATTAATGTTATTGAAAAATCTCCGACAAACACTATTGGAAGTTTTCAACTACCTCTACCTACTACCAAAAAGAAATATGAAATGCTTATTGTTGGGGACATTCATATCCCCGTTAAGGTAACTTAGTGATTTACAAAAGTTCTTCGATTTCATGCTAATCGAAAGTGGTTGTTAATAAGACTTGATCAACCTTATTAATGGATCATTTTTTAGAGGTATGAAGTTGATGAATTTAGTGAGCACTACCTTCTGTCCCTACCTTTTATTTTCTGTTCCTATTAGTTAAATAAAATAAAATGCCATGTTTTGTCTGTTTTATGATTTTTTCCCGTGCAATAAAAAATGACCCGAAAATAAAAGTTCTCAGAATGCCCTAAAAATTTAATACGATTTTTTTCTGAATATTTAAGAATTTCTGGTGCAAATAATATCAGAGGGAGGTGCACCAGGTGGGCACAACCCACCTGGGCGCGCCAGGACCCCCAGGCGCGCCCTGGTGGGTTGTGGTCCCCACGTGGGCCCCCTCACTTATCTCTTCATCCCACATCTTCACTTACCTCCAGAAAAAAATCTTCATTGCTCTCTCTCTCGTGTTCTTGCTCCCGAAACCGCGGATTTTGATCTCTTTGCTCGAAGCTCTGTTTCCAAAACTGTTTCGGGGAATTGTTGCTTGGTATGTGACTTCTTCGTTTGTCCAATTAGTTTTTGTTTTAGTGGTTGATATTTTGAATAATTAGCTGCTCTTGGTGCTGCTGTAGATGAGCTTGCATGTTGAATTCTTAGAGTTCTAAGTAGTTTGAATGCTTGCTATGGCCTCTATGCTTCCCTATGAGTAGTTGCTACCAATTTTGTAGAGTTTTGTTGAGAAAAAATTGTGGACTAAAAATTTCAGAATTTTTGTTCATAGGAAAAACATGAGTATCTTTAGGAAGTTTGCTTCCAAGAAGAACTCCAAGGGAGTGATTGGGGAGTCATCTGATAGTGACCTCCATACTCGGAGATTGGCGGAGCTACGGCCGTGCGAATGGCCGCATACCCCGTTCATGCAAGAGGCTGGAATCCTTCAAGAGTTTGCACAATATGCTGCTAATGCCGGCCTCACCGACTTCATCACAGCTGAATGCGAACAGGGCGGATACAGGATTATGCCTGCGGATATTATCGCCTACCGGAACAACCAGGCTGTAGCAGAGGAGGAGCCTCAGCAGTGGGATCTGTGGGTGCCTGCTCCTCAGCACCCCAACTACTATCCAGGCTATTGACTGATTACCAAGCTAGGCCAAAAGCCTAAGCTTGGGGGAGTACGTGTTTCTCACCGACTTTACATTCATGTACACACATTTCAATTGTCGGTGTTCACACTTTTTCATTATATTATCCATGCTTAAATTTATTTTCTCCCTTTCTTCTTGTGTGTTTGAAAAACTTTGAGAAAATCCAAAAATATTTCCAGCTTCTTTTTGCTTTTTCTTTCTAGAGTAGTTAGCTGTAGCACTAAAAAGAAAACCCAAAAAGATTTCCTTGTTCTTCTTTTGCTTGTTGGGAGCTTTCCCGTGTAAATATTTTTTTCTCGTTTTTGCTTTTCCCTTTTTATTTGCTTCTTTCGAATAAAACCAAAAAACTCCAAAAATATTTCAGTGTGTTTCTCTGAATTTCTTTTCTTTCTTTCAAGTTATACCAAGGAGAAGACCACAATGAAAATGTTGAGTGGCTCTCATATGCATAATTGTTGATTTAACAAAGAGCCCATTTTACCTTGTCTTCTCCTGTTGAATAAATGTTTGCAGATTCCAGCTTAGTCCATGGCACTCTTGCACTATTATTATTTTCATATCGTTCGGTCGTGCAAGTGAAAGGCAATAATGACGATATTCGATGAACTGGCCGTGGCAGAGAGAAACGAGTATGAACTCGACTTGTTCTGTTTTTGTAAATATGTTTAACCTAGTATCCATGATTCAGCCCATTATGATTAAACATGTTTGCAATGACAATTAGAGATTGTAGTTTCTCATGCCATGCATAAGTAGCTAGGAGTGGATAATGATTTATCTTGGATATCAACATTGCGTTAAGATGATTGTGATGTAGTATGATGATATGGTATCCTCCTCTGAACGTTCGAGTGGCTTGACTTGGCACATGTTCATGCATGTAGTTGAATCAAAACCAACATAGCGTCTATGATATTTATGTTCATGGTGTTCATATCCTACTCATGCTAGTATCCAATGTTACTTATGCATAATGCATGTTCATGACCGTTGTTGCTCTCTAGCTGGCCGCTTCTCAACCTATTTGCTAGCCTTCACCTGTACTAAGTGGGAATTCTGCTTGTGCATCAAAAACCTGAAACCCAAGTTATTCCAGTTGAGTCCCCCATACCTACCTATATGCGGTATTACCCTGCCGTCCTAAGTAAATTTGCATGTGCCATCTCTAATTTTCAAAATAAATTTCTCTTTTGTGTGCTCGTATCGCTCGCGAGGCGGCGAGGGGTGGCCGATATTTTTCCATGCTAGATGTGTTATTCTCACGATGAGTGTTTATTCACTTGTCATTACACGAGAGTACGACAAAGGTATTAGTGATGCCCAGTCCCGAAATGAAAAATGAATTTACTTTATGTTGTCAAATAATAAATTCCTTGGAAAGTGTTGGTATGGAGGGCACCCGTGGGTACGGTTAGCCATGGAAAGTGAAAGTATGGTGGAAAAAGGAATAAACTTTAATTTCTGTTTGGGAACCTCCTATGATATATCTAGCATGGAAAGTATTGGAAACTCTAAGTCGTTTTCGTTGGTGGGAAAAGTATACCTCTCAAAATGTTTTTATCTCTCAATTTAAGCTTTGAGCTCTGGAACCTCTGCAAATCACTGCTTCCCTCTGCGAAGGGACTATCTATTTACTTTTATGTTGTGTCATCACCTTCTTAAATAAGCGCCAGAACCTAAGAGCAGTGCTGTCATGCTTATGCATTGTGTGTAGCTAATGTTGGGTGCATCATGACTGGATCTTTTCTACCATGAATTACAATGTTTAGTTGCTGCTTGAACTTTGGAGGTGCTCTGCATTTATGTTTTGTGGTCTCAGAAAGGGCTAGCGAGATACCACTATTGTCATATTATATCATGGTTGTTTTGATAACGTGTTGCCATTTGAGATATCTTATTATTGCTCGCTAGCTGATTATGTCATTGATATGAGTTAATATAATTTTTAAGAGTTATTGTTGACATGGTTAGTTATAATTTTGGCTGAAAACCTGGGTGCTGTTTAAGCTTATTTATGCAAACAAGAGCAAAAGAGTTCGTAAAAGTTTTTCTTTTTCACTTTCAGTTTATCAACTGAATTGCTTGAGGACAAGCAAAGGTTTAAGCTTGGGGGAGTTGATACGTCTCCAACGTATCTACTTTTCCTAACGCTTTTCCTCTTGTTTTGGACTCTAATTTGCATGATTTGAATGAAACTACCCCCGGACTGACGCTGTTTTTAGCAGAACTACCATGGTGTTGTTTTTGTGCAGAAATAAAAGTTCTCGGAATGGAACGAAACCTTGCGAGGAATTTTTATATAAAATAAGAGAATTTCTGGAGCCAAGAGCCACCTGAGGGGGGCACCTGGGTGGGCACAACCCACCAGGGCACGCCTGCCCCCCAGGCGCGCCCAGGTGGGTTGTCCCCACCTGGTGGCCCCGCAGACCCTGAAACCGACGCTATAAAATCCTATTTTTCCAGAAAAAATCAGAGAGAAAGAATTATCGCGTTTCGCGAGACAGAGCCGCCGCCGTCTCCTGTTCTTCATCGGGAGGCCAGATCTGGAGTTTGTTTGGGGCTCCGGAGAGGGGGATCTTCGATCTTCGTCATCACCAACCCTTCTCCATCGCCAATTCCATGATGCTCCCCACCGGGAGTGAGTAATTCCTTCTTAGGCTCGCTGGTCAGTGAGGAGTTGGATGAGATTCATCATGTAATCAAGTTAGTTTTGTTAGGGCTTGATCCCTAGTATCCATTATGTTCTGAGATTGATGTTGCTATGACTTTGCCATGCTTAATGCTTATCACTTTGGGCCCGGGTGCCATGATTTCAGATCTGAACCGTTTATGTTATCGCCATTATATCTATGTTCTAGATCCGATCTTGCAAGTTATAGTCACCTACTACGTGTTATGATCCGGCAACCCGGAGTGACAATAGTCAGGACCACTCCCGGTGATGATCGTAGTTTGAGGAGTTCATGTATTCACCGTGTGTTAATGCTTTGTTCCGGTTCTCTATTAAAAGGAGGCCTTAATATCCCTTAGTTTCCAATATGGACCCCGCTGCCACGGGAGGGTAGGACAAAAGATGTCATGCAAGTTCTTTCCATAAGCACGTATGACTATTTACGGAATACATGCCTACATTATATTTATGAACTGGAGCTAGTGCCGTATCGCCCTAGGTTATAACTGTCTCATGATGAATATCATCCAACAAATTACTGATCCAATGCCTACAAATTTATCTTATATTGTTTCTGCTAAGTTACTACTGCAGTCACTGTTGCACTTGCTACAATATCACTGCTATCACTGTTACCGTTACTATTGCTGCTGCTACTATTATCAAAACTATCATACTACTTTGCTACTGATCACTTTGCTGCAGATAATTAATCTCCAGGTGTGGTTGAATTGACAACTCAGCTGCTAATACTTACAAATATTCTTTGACTCCCCTTGTGTCGAATCTATAAATTTGGGTTGAATACTCTACCCTCGAAAACTGTTGCGATCCCCTATACTTGTGGGTTATCAAGCCCCTCCACGGGGTCCCTCCACCGGCTACTGTTCATCCACCCCCACCTCCTCGATCGGGGTCCTATTCATCCAGCGGCAACGGCCTCTACTACCATGGGATCCTGTTCATCCAACCCCACCGGGAACTGTTCATCAAGAGGCAGCTTCGATCGGCTTCAGTTAGCAGCAGTAGCGAAGGAATCACTCGGGTTCAGTTAACAGCAAGGGATCGATCGGGGTTCAGTAACCTAGCTAGTGCAATCGCTCGGGTTCAGTTAGAGCCCAACGCCTCGCTCGGGTTCAGTTAGAGCGCAATGCCTCGCACACACGCACGTACGTGTACGAGAGAAACGCGCAAACCTCCATGCATCACTCGGCCCCGACCACCCACCGTAACCGGGAACTCCCCGAAATTTTCCTCGCCCTCGCTTCTACCACAATTTTTTCCGTCATGGACGGCCCAAAGAATGTCGTGCAGGTGCGTCTCCGGCCCGCCCAGGATGAAAAGCCCATTTTCTGTCATGATTTTTTGTCATAGAAGTAGGAGCCCACCACATCTATGATGATACCGGGTTTTGTCACAATTATCGTCATAGAAGTGTCATAAGCATGACATAATTTTTTTTCGTTCGGCCCAAAATGTCACGGATGTGTCTTTTTTTTGTAGTGAGTACTGAACGTACGGCACCTCCGCATTCAGCACACGTTCAGTTCGATGACGTCCTCGCCTTCTTGATCCAGCAAGACGGGCGAAATAGTAGATGAGTGATGTTGGCTTGAACTACGTCGGTATTTCCCCAAAGAGGAAGGGATGATGCAGCACAGCAACAGTAGGTATTTCCCTCAGTGATGAGACCAAGGTTATCAAACCAGTAGGAGAACCAAGCAACACTACATAAACAGCACCTGCACACAAAGAATAAATACTTGCAACCCGACGTGTTAAAGGGGTTGTCAATCCCTTTCGGGTAACGGCGCGAGAAATTGGCAAATGGACGTGAGATAAATTGTAGTAGATTGAATAAATAGATCGCGAATAAAATAAAGTGAAGCAAAATATTTTTGGGTTTTTAGAAATATAGATCTGAAAATAAAAGTGGCAAATAAATAAAAAGGCAAATAGCAAAATAGATCTGAAAATATATGATGAGAAAATAGACCCGGGGGCCGTAGATTTCACTAGTGACTTCTCTCGAGAAAAATAGCATACGGTGGGTAAACAAATTACTGTTGGGCAATTGATAGAACTTCAAATAATTATGACAATATCCAGGCAATGATCATTATATAGGCATCACGTTCAAGATTAGTAGACCGACTCCTGCCTGCATCTACTACTATTACTCCACACATCGACCGCTATCCAGCATGCATCTAGTGTATTAAGTTCATGGAGAAACGGAGTAATGCAATAAGAACGATGACATGATGTAGACAAGATCTATTTATGTAGAAATAGACCCCATCTTGTTATCCTTAATAGCAACGATACATACGTGTCGGTTCCCCTTCTGTCACTGGGATCAAGCACCGTAAGATCGAACCCATCACAAAACACCTCTTCCCATGGCAAGAAAAATCGATATAGTTGGCCTAACTAAACCAAAGATTCGAAGAAGAAATACGAGGCTATAAGTAATCATGCATATAAGAGATCAAAATACTAAAATAACTTTCATGGATAAAAACATAGATCTGATCATAAACTCAAAGTTCATCGGATCCCAACAAACACACCGCAAAAAGAGTTACATCAAATAGATCTTCAAGAGACCATTGTATTGAGAATCAAAAGAGAGAGAGGAAGCCATCTAGCAACTAACTACGGACCCGTAGGTCTACAATGAACTACACACGCATCATCGGAGAGGCACCAATGAGGATGATGAACCCCTCCGTGATGGTGTCTAGATTGGATCTGTGGTTTCTGGAACTTGCGGCGGCTGGAATTGATTTTCGTCAACTCCCCTAGGGTTTCTGGAATATTGGGGTATTTATAGAGCAAAGAGGCGGTGCGGGAGGTGGCCGAGGTGGGCACAACCCACCTGGGTGCGCCTGGGCCCCCAAGCGCGCCCTGGTGGGTTGTGCTCCCCTCGGAGCCCCCCTCAGGTACTTTCTTGGCCCAACTTGTGTCTTCTGGTCCAGAAAAAATCACCAAAAAGTTTAGCTGCGTTTGGACTCCGTTTGGTATTGATTTCCTGAGAAGTAAAAAACAAGCAAAAAACAACAACTGGCATTGGGCACTATGTCAATAGGTTAGTCCCAAAAAATGATATAAAGTTGCTATAAAATGATTGTAAAACATCCAAGAATGATAATATAACAGCATGGAACAATCAAAAATTATAGATACGTTGGAGACATATCAACATCCCCAAGCTTAATTCCTGCTCGTCCTCGAGTAGGTAAATGATAAAAACAGAATTTTTGATGTGGAATGCTGCCTAACATGTTCATCTCATATTCTTTTCTTTGTAGCATGGACATTTGGACTTTTATATGATTCAAAGCAATAGTCTAGTTTTGACATGAAGATTTCAATACTCAAGCATATCAACAAGCAACCATGTCTTTCAAAATATCAACACTAAAGCAAGTTATCCCTAACCCATTATGCTCAATCATTGATTCATTCATGAAACACACTCGCATATTAGCTACACCCAATGCTCAAGTACGATCATAGTGCCCCTTAGTTGGTGCTTTATAAGAGAAGATGGAGACTCAAAATAAAAATTGCATCAAGTAAAAGAAAGACCCTTCGCAGAGGGAAGTAGGGATTTGTAGAGGTGCCAGAGCTCAAAGCGAAAAAGATAGAGATAAAACATTTTGGGTGGCATGCTTTTCCTGTCAACAAAAACGATCGAGTAGTTCCCAATACTTTCCATGCTAAATATATCATAGGCGGTTCCCAAACAAAAAATAAAGTTTATTCCTTTTTCCACCATACTTTCACTTTCCATGGCTAGCCGTATCCACGGGTGCCCTCCATACCAACACTTTCCAAGGAATTTATTATTTGACAACATAAAGTAAAATCATTTTTCATTTCGGGACTGGGCATCCCTAATACCTTTGCCGTACCCTCGTGCAATGACAAGTGAATAAACACTCACCTTGAGAATAACACATCTAGCATGGAAATATATCAGCCACCCCCTTCCGTTTCATGAGCGGTACGAGCACACAAAAGAGAAATTTATTTTGAAATTAGAGACGGCACATACAAATTTGCTTAGAACAGTACGGAAATACCGCATATAGGTAGGTATAGTGGACTCATATGGCAAAACTGGTTTAAGGATTTAGGATGCACAAGTAGTGATCATACTTAGTGCAAATGAAGGCTAGCAAAAGATTGAGAAGCATCCAACCAAGAAACGAAAAATCTCATAAGCGAGCATTAAGCATAACTAACACTGAATAATGCACCACAAGTAGGATGTAATTTTATTGCATAACTATTGACTTTCGTGCTTGCATAGGGAATCACAAACCTTAACACCAATATTCTTACTAAGCCATAATTACTCATTAACATGACTCACATATTATATCATCATATCGCAAAACTATTACAAGGAATCAAGTTTATTTTGTCCAATGATCTTCATGAAAGTTTTTATTATATCCTTCTTGAATATGTATCACTTTGGGACTAATTTCATAAGTTGCTTTTGATAGCTCAAACAAATCTAAGTGAAGAACATGAGCATAAAATTTTCTTCTCTCAAAATAATTTAAGTGAAGCAAGAGATAATTTCTAAAAAAATTTTACTAACTCTCAAATAAATCTAAGTGAAGCATGAGAGCATTTCTTCAAAAATACTAAAGCACACAATGCTCAAAAAGATATAAGTGAAGCACTAGAGCAATTCCATAGCTCATAAAGATTTAAGTCAAGCATAGAGAGTAATTCTAACAAGTCATAGCATAATTTTGGCTCCCTCCAGCAAGGATTCATGACTTAAAATAAAAAGCAAAACAAGCACTTATATCATACAAGACGCTCCAAGCAAAACTCATGATATGTGACGAATAAAAATATAGCTCCGAGTAAAATACCGATGGTCGTTAGAAGAAAGAGGGGATGCCACTCGGGCATCCCCAAGCTTAGTTGCTTGCTTCTCTTTGGATAATGGTTTGGGGTGCCATGGGGCATCCCCAAGCTTAAGCTCTTCTTACTCCTTATTCCTTCATCCATCGTAATCTCACCCAAAACTTGAAAACTTCAATCACACAAAACTCAACAAAACCTTCGTGAGATCCGTTAGTATAAGAAAACCAATCTTTACTTTAAGTACTGTAGAAAACCCATTCAAATTTTGTTCTTGCATTATATCTACTGTATTATAACTTTACCATGGCTTATAACCTCCAATACAAACCATAGATTCATCAAAATAAGCACACAATGCAAAGAAAACAGAATCTGTCAAAAACAGAACAGTCTGAAAAGATACGAATTGTTCTTATACTTCTGTAACTCCAAAAATTCTGAAAAATTAGGAAACATAGGCAATCTGTATATAAATCTTGTGTAAAAAATTCAGAATTTTTCGTCGCTTCTGTGATTTTAAACAATTATTTTATTGGACACAAAAGTTTCTGTGTTCGAACAAGATCAAATCAACTATCACCAAAGCTATCCCAAAGGCTTTACTTGGCACAAACACTAATTAAAACACAAAAAACACAATCATAACAGTAGCATAATTGTGCAAACACTCAAGAACAGAAAAAAGACAAATAAATTTTATTCATTGGGTTGCCTCCCAACAAGCGCTATCGTTTTACGCCCTTAGCTAGGCATAATGCAAAGATCTAAGTATTGTCATTCGTAGTTTTGGCAACTTTTGTAAGGGCTTTCTCAAACCCGGGAGGCTCTTTGCGCTTCCCTAAATTCTCAGGAAAAGAAACTGTCTTGAGATCTAAAATATCCAACCGCTTATTGCAAAGGGTAATCAAAGTATTCATGCGATTGAGGTTCCCACTAATATGCTTGAGGGGTTCATTATATTTTTGTAACTCGACCATATGTTTATGCAAATCACCCAACTTGTCTAAGATTTGAACCCCTTCTTGAGTAAAAGAGATCCCCTTCTTGGTAGGTGGAATTCCCAAAATCCCCTCTAAGATCTCATAAGCAGTATTAGCATCAAGTTCAATAAAATTTCCTTTAGCAGCAAAATCCAAAAGTTGTCTATGATGCAAGGCTAATCCTATATAAAAGTTCCGAAGCAAAACCCTTGCATCTCCTTTAAGATTGCTAATACGATAAGATTTCATTAGTCTATACCAACCATCTTTCAAATTTTCTCCTTGTCTCTACTTGAAGTATAGAACTTCAAAATCTGGAGATAGAGGAGGGGTCGTGCTAGACATAGTGTTAAGGTGGACAAGCAAGATCATACTCAGAAACAGATCGGACGAGAAAACGGCGAACGAAAAAGAGGCGAATAAAACGGCAAATTTTTGTGAAGTGGGGGAGAAAAAAACGAGAGGCAAATGGCAAATAATGTAAATTGAAAGGAGATGAGATTTGTGATTAGGACCTGGTAGATGTTGATGATGTCTCCCCGGCAACGGCGCCAGAAATTCGCGAGTTGACGGGAGACTATCTTGACTTGATCCTCCCCGGCAACGGCGCCAGAAATTTCTTTTGATGTTGGCTTGAACTACGTCGGTATTTCCCCAAAGAGGAAGGGATGATGCAGCACAGCAATGGTAGGTATTTCCCTCAGTGATAAGATCAAGGTTATCGAACCAGTAGGAGAACCAAGCAACACTACGTAAACAGCACCTGCACACAAATAACAAATACTTGCAACCCGACGTGTTAAAGGGTTGTCAATCCCTTTCGGGTAACGACGCCAGAAATTGGCAAACGGACGTGAGATAAATTGTAGTAGATTGGATAAATAGATCGCGAATAAAATAAAGTGAAGCAAAATATTTTTGGGTTTTTAGAAATATAGATCTGAAAACAAAAGTGGCAAATAAATAAAAAGGCAAATAGCAAAATAGATCTGAGAATATATGATGAGAAAATAGACCCGGGGGCCGTAGATTTCACTAGTGGCTTCTCTCGAGAAAAATAGCATACGGTGGGTAAACAAATTACTGTTGGGCAATTGATAGAATTTCAAATAATTATGGCGATATCCAGGCAATGATCATTATATAGGCATCACGTCCAAGATTAGTACACTACTAGGGAAAAGCTTATAGGTAGTCGCTTACTAGTAGCGTGCTATATTGACTCACGCTACTGCTAATTACTAGTAGCGCGCTATTTTGACCCGCGCTACTAGTGCGCTTGACCCAATAAAACATGCTGCTACTAAATATCTCCAACCATACCCCGCAGACATGCCATAGTAGTAGCGCGGGCTGTAAACCTGCGCTACTACTAAGTGAATAGCTATAGCGTTGATGAAACACCCCACGCTAGTATTAAGCGCTTGTCACTCCACCCGCACCACCCACCCCACCAACAACCGTCCCACTCCACTCCCACACCACCCACCCCCCGATGTAGATCGAGATCCCCTCCACCGCCGGCCACCCCTTCCCCTTCCAGTTCCACCTCCTCTCCTCTACTGTCCACCCCCGGTTCGTCCGCATGCCCATTGTTAAAAATAATAACCCTTACGGTTATTAGGGGATAATCCCCGCTCCCATATCCAAGCGTGCGGTTTCCAGGATTTAGCAAACCGACATGTCGGTTCCTGGAACGACGCCATCGAACCGTCGCGTCCTTGGAAGCGACCGTTCCCCTTGTATATATAGCATGTCAATCATCAATAAAGATAGGGTTCGATCATTTGTTCTTTTCGATCTCAAACACGTTATCAGCCACGTTGCTCTCCATCGAGCGAATGGACACCGAAGAACCTCCCCTCAGTGGAGAAGACGCAGCCTATGCCTCGTCCTCTCCGTTCGTGACCTCGTCGCCGGCGCGGGGTCCTCAAGGCGTCCCGTGCCACGAGTGCAGAGGAGACATCGGCCCCGACGCTACTCCTCTCGAGACGGCACCGCGCCCGTCCGCGCGGTCACCGCACCGCGCCGCCCCGCGCCCGGCCGTGCGTCGCGCCCCGTGCAGTCCGCCCGACCGCGCTCCACTCGGCCGCCCATCGTCGGGCCCCTACGCCAAGCGGTGGCCGCGCCCGCCCGCGCCATGGCTAGCAGCGCCAGGCCGTGGCCGCCCTCGCGCGCGGCCGCCCTACACTAGGCCTCGCCCGGCCCCCGGCCGGCCGTGGCCGCGCCCGCCCGCGCCAGGCCGTGGCCGCGCCAAGCTGTGGCCAGCCGCGCCCGCCCACGCCCGCCCGAGCCCGAGCGATTCCTTCGATTGAGGCTCGTCACCGTCAACGCTAGCGGCCCTGCCGCCGCCGGGATGGTGCAAGGTCCACGGGTGGGGACCATGTCCTCGTGGTTTGCTTGCGGTCGTCGTTGTCGACCCCGTCGGCCCTGTCGAGGCGGCAGCACTGTCGTCTCCAGAGGATGAGATCGATGACGACGACGCGGCCATGGTCGTGCAAATTTGGGGAGGCGTTCGGCGCCAACCGGAGCCTTCATCTTCCCCTTCGGCTCCGGCAGGCGCCTCGTGGCCTCCGCCTTCGCAGCGTCGAGCAGCCACAGCCCGCCATCGACCAGCCGCACTGCCCGCGAGAGAACTTGGAGCCCAGCAGCGCTCGGGCTCGCAAGCAGCCTCTCCAATGGCGCTGTGCCTGGCATCCGCCTCCCCGGCGACTCCTCCGATGTGGAATAGCGTGGCTGGATTTCCTCCCGTCGCCCGTGATGCGGGCTACCGGCCGTATGTGCCTCCGAGTAAGAGCGCGGCTGGAGTCCCTCCGGTCTTGGTCATGTCGATTGGGGATAGAATCTACTCCTTCTGTGGATATCCCTGGCCGCTCTTCCTTATCCATTCGGTTGACCAGGCTGCACCTGGCTAGGCTGCCCTACGTGGCCTATTTGCATGCGGTTGAGCCACCAGGTGCTCCTGCTAATTTGCATTAGTTGCTTAATTGCTTGTATTTTCAGCTTTTCAGCAGATTAGTGCTCCAACAACTATTGCTATTTATTAGCATTTGTCATGTTTAGGCCAGATCTGCATTTAAATCATTTTCTGTTGAATTTTAAATTCCAGAAATACATGGTTGTTAATGCCTGACATGTTCTTTACCGTTACAATGACATTGTTTTACGATTGAGATTAAGTTTTCTCGTACAACAATGTTGATTTGCGATTGAGAAATATCTTTTCTTCTCTCGCAAAACAATTTCATAGCGATTGAGATTAATTTTCTCTCGCAAAATATTAATTCACACTGCTGAATTATCTTGCAACTTGATACAAGATCATCTCATTTAATTTGAGGTCTATACAATTCAAGTTTTTCACTTGAACATCAAGTTTGCAACATCACTATTATTCATTATAATAGTGTTGTATTTCTGTTGAGTACGATGTATTCCGGAATGTATGTATCTCCATGTTCGCTACATGTCGAGATTAATACGTCTATTTGCAATTGAGATTTTTAATTTCTTGCAAATAAGAATGCAAAATTCAAAGTGATTTCTTCAAATTGATGTATTGGGATCACAAGGTAGTCATATAGATCTACTGCCTTCGCAGATTATCAATAACTACTGTTAAAGCCTATATTTTGTCATTTGACATTATAATTGCTTTACAAAGTGCTCTCCCACACATTTTACTAAGTCATGACATAAGGCATTACGAGTGAGTATCTACTGATTTCATCAGATTATACTCTCTAGTGCCGCAAGATCTACTTCATTTTGGAGATTATCTTCAAGGTGTCATATTTAGCAATTTGAGATTCACACTAATGGTTTCAAGCTAACTTCTTGAAATACCCATTGATTTTGCTAAGTTCATTACAACGTCAACCATGATGGTCTTTAATTTACTTGTTGTAAATTAATTATCTCTGGTTTACCCATAGAGGTAACATATGGCTATAGAGTTTGAGGCATTCGCCCTCAATGGCCACCACTGCCCTATCTGGGCCATGGACATCATGATCGCTCTTTGTGTCTCGTGGGATAATGCGTGCAATCCTGGATTCACCTCTGGTCAGGATAACACCGCTAACAGAAAAATGGTGTCTTATATATCATAACGCATTAGATTCAGATCTCAGTATCTGGTTATTCTGTATCAGCAATTCCTGGGATACAATGAATCTCAAGGGCAAAGGTTTGAATCTTACTTCAACCTTCAATCTGACATCACCAGCTGTGACGGGACCCTATGGGCACGGAGAATGTGATGGTTGAATATGCCTCAACCGACATGTTTGGAGACTATGAATAGTCTTTCAATCTCCTGAGTGGTCAATATAATTAATGTCTATTTACGATGTTGTAACAACAACATAAGTATTGTTGTCATCATATATTGTGTATCACAATATATTGTATCAGCACTTTGATATAAATACATTTGTATGTATTCTATATATCTGACAGTGATTTTCATATTGAGAATCTTCATGTCTATGTATAGATTTCTACGGGAGTCAATCCGATGAAAAATGATATGTGCCTTGTGGACATATGCACCACAAACTCTATACTCAGGGAAGTCCAATGTTTCCACTCTTATTGAGAGAAAGGAGATATTTTAAAATCGCTAGACGCGATGAGGTATTTTTTGGCTCAACTCGAGTCATATTTACTATCCCTGTGGGTACTCGAGTAACATCGGTATGCTTTATTGCTTCCCAGGTTTAACTCGTACCGTACTAAACTATGGAGGTATCCGTCAAAATAGTTTCCATAGCGAAACTTATGATGATAACAAAGATAAATAACTTCTCTTTACCATATGCAACGGATATGGCAAACACATTATCTATGTATCATCTGGATTGTACTACACATACGACACAACCCGTAGCACATGTTGCGCACGAGATAGTTTTCCAGAGTGTCTTGTACATGACAAACTTGGCATACTCGCCTTGGTCATCGAGACATTGGGTTGAAACCGAAACTATCAGCAATTCCAATAGTTTATGATTATTATGATGCTAAATTCTAACAACATTTGGATTTTATGTGCACTACAAGTGACACAGAGAAGCTAATTTTAAGGCTCGCACACCTTAAAGTCTACGCTGAACCACTCAGACTCCTTGAATGCATCAAGTTGAGGTAAGTGGCTCTTCCCATCCATTTGTAACACCCCCGGTGGTCAACTACAGTAATCACCCTTGATTATGCCATGTCATCATGTTTAACAGTGCATGCTCATCATTAGCATCATATTGCATTTCAACTCCTAAGTCAAAATCCAAATTTAAATAAAAGTTGCTCAAACCCAGAAACTAAATTGTTCATTAAATGGCAAATATTCCAGAGACCATTCTAAAATTATAACCAACAAATAATAAATTAATTAAGAGACTCTAACAGTAGCAAAACAACACTATTTAATCCATTTTCAATTAAATAAAATCCAAATAAAAAGATATGGGCACCAAACCATTTTATTGCAGTGGTATACAATGCCCTGTGATTTGTGGACCAGGTCATAATTTTTACAAAAGTCATTTGGGTGCCTAACCATTTACAAAGCAGTGAAAAGAGAAAAAGAAAAGAAAAGAAGAAAACAAAAGGAAAACCCTCCCAGCCAGCCGGCCCACGCGGCCCACCCCCTGGCCTACATACTCCTTCCCCCGTAAACCTAACCCCCCTCGCTCACTCCCTCTCCCCCCTACCCCCGATCCAGACCGGGGCAACGGCGCCCCGACCCCGACGCCCGCTGCCCGACGCCGTCGCCTCGCCGTCCGGCACCACCTCTCCCTCTCCGTCGACGACCTCGTCCCCGTCTTCCTCCCCGAGCACCGCTGCCCCGCGCCTCACCGTGCCCTCGACGCCGACGCCGCCCCGCGCCCGACGCCGTCGACGACCACCGTCGCTGCCCTGTCCCCGACATCCTCCTCGCGCCCGCTGCCCTTGACCCTACACACGGGGTGAGCGCCGCCCGTCTCCCCTTCCCCTTGGTCGCCGCCGTCGCCCCGCACCCGCTGGCCCCGCCTCGCCGCTGCCGCTCGCGCACTGCCTCGCGCCCGCTCTCGGCCCCGCACCGCGCCCGCACCTCGCCCGCTCCAGCCGCTCGCCGCGCTCGCCCCTCCAGAGCCGCACGCGCGCGCGCGCCCGCCCGCCGCTCGCGCCACCGCGCCTGCCGCTGCTGCCGACCGCCCGCGCGCCGCCCCGCTCTGGCCTGCCGTGCGCCTGCCTCGCCCGTGCCGCGCGCACGCGCTGCCGCGCCGTCGCCGCGCCTCGCCACGCCCCGGCCGGCGCCCGCACATCGGCGCCCATAGACGCGCGCCGCGCCGCGCCCGTCGCCCGCCCGTGGCCTTTGGGCCATCGACAGGTGGGGCCTAGTGCCCAGTGACACTGACAAACGGGGCCCAGCCCCTTAAATGTTTAAAAAAATAAAAAAAAATAAAAAAAAAATAAAAGAAATAAAAAATAATAATTAGTTAATTAAATAATTAATTAGTGATTAATTAATTTAATTAATCCTGATTAGGTTAATCTAATTAATAGTTAGTGTTAATTAAATAAAAAATTTAACTAGTTAACCACTAATTAACCTAACAGCCTATGACAGGTGGGACCCACTGGTCCTGACGTCATGCTGATGTCAGCAAACACTGTTCTGGATAATGTTGATTTAATAAATTAAATAAATTCCAAAAATTAATAAAAACTTTAGAAAATCATATAAAATAATCTGTAACTCAGATCGAAAGACTTTGTACATGGAAGTCGCTCAGAACGACGAGACGAATCCGAATACGCAGTTCGTTCGTCCGCCACACGTCCCTAACTATCCGAACGTGCAACCGTTCCCCTCTTTTCGTCTGTCCGAAAAGCCGGACACCGGGAATACTTTCCCGGATGTTTTTCTCTTTCGCCGGTATTACCTAGCCCTACGATAGAACACCGCTAGCTCTGCTTATTGACATGTCATGCACTTGTTGCTTAGTATTTACTGTTTCCTCCCCCTCTTCTCTCTCGGTAGCCCCCGACACCGACGTCGTCCCCGAGGCCGACGCAGCTCCGGAGCCCGAAGACACCATTGACAACCTTGCCCTTGCCGCCTAGCAACCAGGCAAGCCCCCCCTTTGATCATCCCGATATCGCCCATTCTAATTTCCCATGCTTGCATTAGAATTGCTGTTGCTACTGCTTTACCTATTCTGATGCATAGCCTGTTTATTGTAACCTGCTGTTGATAATTACCTGCATATCCTAAACTGTTTAGTCTAGGCTGGGTAGAGACCTATCAGTGACCCCACTTATCCCGACTGCCGCGCTGGATCGTCAGAAGACCCGATCAACGGGAATTGAAGACCAGGACCCGACACCGCACATCACCCCCCTTAGTTGTAACGACACTGCAGCGTTACTATCGAGTGCCGAGGGTGAAACCTCTGGTAGCACTTCTGATGTTAACTCTGTAGAGTAGCTATTCGGTCGTGGTCATCGAGGGTGATTCCTCCTTCACCGCTTCCGATAACGACGCTGTCGTACAACACCTCAAGTGTGAACCCATCGAGGGTGATTCCTCCGAGTTCACCTTGACGGATACATCGAGTGGGAAATCAAACGAGGGTGATACCTCAGATTCCCCTGATGTTATGGACGGATACTTGGACTGTACTGTTGATTACTTGGAAAGGCGGGTCGACCCTGAGGGGTACCCGCGTGTGATGTGAAGGCGGGTTGCCAGTGTGGTGCCCGAGTGGTGAATACGAGGCGCGGCCGGGCATTCTTAACCCTTGCAGCAAGTCCTCGAGACGGGGCGACGGGGTCACATCTTTCGTGAGTCTCTGCTCGTTACCGCAAGCCCCTAGTCCTAACGATTTGGATATTTGATCCGAGCAGGCCTCTGGTCTGATAGCACTAACCATCACGTGGGCATAGTATGGGCGTTCTGCATCGTAGCATCAGCCGAAAGCTCTGTCAGACGTCTAGTTCAGCCTTGCGGCCGGGACGGACCGGCGCCCCCCTGGTGCCTGGCTTCCCCCTGCACGCAACGACTCGGAGTGCACAGGGCGATGGCCCAAGACCTCTGAGCGCTTAGCATGTAGACCGACGGGGACCTCTCTGCTGAGCTGTAGGTAGGGTTGCGATGTGTCGTTTGGCCGAGGCCGGGCATGACCCAGGAAAGTGTGTCCGGCTGAAGTTAATCGAGCGTGTTGGGTAAGTTGGTGCACCCCTGCAGGGAAGAACACTTCTATCGATAGCCGGTCCTACGGTAAAGGACACTCGGAGTTGTATCCCGATCGATACAACTAGAACTAGACCCTTGAGACGTTAACAGGTTGATGACTGTATTGGCTCTGGGATCGCTTTCTCACAGGGAGTCGAGAAAGGATCTCAGGACGAGGTTTGATGACTTTATGGCTCTGGGATTGCTTTCTCGCAGGGAGTCGAGAAAGGATCTCTGGGTGAGGTTGATAGTATTACTGCTACATTATATGGTATTGTTCTACTCTCTCCTATTGCTGCAAGACCGTTGAAGATGCTAGTCTTCGATAGGACTAGGCCCTCCTCTCTATTCTGGCATTTCTGCAGCCCAGTCCACATATACAGCCTCCCTTTGATAATGTTGCATATGTAGTGTAGATCCTTGCTTGCTGAGTACTTCAGAGTACTCACAGTTGCTTTGCTTTCTTTTTCCCCCATGTCAGTTCGTCGTGACCAGATGACGGAGCCGCTGAGACAGCTACCCCCGCCGACGTTCGACTACTACTACTACCCCGAGGATGGCTTCTGCTACGAGTTGGCTGTCGACCAGGAGTAGGTTCGGAGGGTCCCAGGCAGGAGGCCTACGCCTTTCGATCGTAGTGTTTTATTTTTGCCCCGCCTTTCTAAAGGCCTTTCTGTTTCTCTTTTATATCTGTACTCAGATATCTGATGCTTCCGCTGACGCTTGTATGCCATCGAGCTATGTATTCGAGCCCTCGAGGCCCTGGCTTGTAATATAAAGCTTGTATGACTTTATTTATGTTTTAGAGTTGTGTTGTGATATCTTCCCGTGAGTCCTTAGGCTTGATCGTGTGCATTTGCGTGTATGATTAGCGCGCGATCGGGCCGGGGGCGTCACACCATTGACTAGACTATTCAGGTATTCCATGGTTCTAAAAGACATATCTACATGATGGTCTTAAGTGTGTGATTTATTCACACGAAACCATTGGCTCATTATCCTGACATCGATTTCAAGCAAATCGAATGAATAACATTGCAGAATTCTCCTTGAGTGCCTTCTCTATGGCCCTTGGATTGAAGTTTAGCAATTTGTCCTAATGTCTAGACTCAAAATGGTTTGGTAGAATCCTTTATCCAAAGAGTTAAGCTCATTGCATTATCTTTACTTTGGAATTGCAACTTACTAACTTTACGTTGGAGTCATGCAGTTTTACACGCTCATGACCAAACTGCATACTATTATTCCCCTCTATCTTTGATACGTGGAAATCTACCAAGTATTTCCCATCTGCGGTAATTCGGTTGCATACCGATATCACCACCCGGCATACATCATTGGCCCCTCAACATATAGTTGGGATCTATGTGAGGAATAATTGTATTACCGTTAATACCTCAAGCCCCTCACATGGGGAGTTATTGAAGGCCAGTATGCTGATTCAGTGAGGAACATTTCCAGGCATTAGGGGGAGATTTCAAGTACCATAAAGAATGCCAGGAAATTAGTGGAATGTTCAACACATTTCTGCCTCAAATCCACATACTCAAAGATCTGAACCATGCGTTCAGAAGATTTGCAACACATTGCAAATAACCTGCCAGATTCATTTACTGACTATAAAGGTGTCACGCAATTCTACAATCCTGCAAAAATATGTCGGAAAGAGTGGAGGTACCAACTAAAACCACTCAACTCCCCGTTCAAAGCAACAGGGGGAGAAGTACGACAATAGTACATCAGGATTCAGCTTCTTGCAAGCAAGGATATCACGGCCTCTGAATCAGTAAATGCAAGTCAACTTTACGTTGACAGACACCTAATGGGTAGTATACACCCAGTGGATGGGAAACCTCCACCAACCTAGGTCATAGTGCACACAATGACCGGGACATCGGAGTACCCGACTCAATCGCATTGGGAAATCACGAGCAGTCACCATGGGTAACGATATTTCCATCAAAGTCTATGTTGATATATAGATTCTGGAGAATCATATAACCGGAAGTCTACAATTGTCGACATATATTTCTCAACTAGATTGCAAAACCTTTCAAATGATTCAGATCCAAAGACCATGGCCATGGCAAAGTGTGAATAACACTCGGACTGAACTCGAGCAAAGGGTATAATCTAGGTAGAAATAATCTTGCTCAATAATGGGAAGGTATTCATAAGCAATACCTACACCAGTTTTCTTCTGGAAACAGAATTGAGAACAACAAGGTGGTGAAACAGGGAGCAAGTATTGTAGCACAAGGGTTCACGCAGATACCCAACTATTCTCCAGAGGTGGAATCTCTTTCCGATAAATTATATCATTGGCAGTACAAAATCATCTATCTCTGCAGTTGATAGATGTAGTGATTACATATCCATGTGGATCATTAGATTCAGATATAGATGGTTCCCGATGGAATCTAACTTCTGAATCGAAATGCAAAATGCAACATACATTGTGTAAAATCAGTAAATCACCATAAGACTTAATATCGGTACATATGGTACAACCGATGTAGTTAGATCCTTATACACAAGGATTACTCCTACAATGATGATTATCCATGTTTGTGTGTCTGCAATGATGACACATGTAATCATCTAAATGATGAAGTTTAAAATGAAGGATTTGGTAAACCAAAATACCGCTCGTTACTACAACTTGAGCACCTTCATTCATACATTATGGTATACTATGTTGTCTATATCCAAAATATATTGGAGAAATTCATTGTGGACAAATCTTATCCATCCATAACTCTCATGGTAGTTCATTCTCTAGACGTAGAGAAAGATCTATGTAGACCAAGAGATGATGGAAATGAGATATTGGGACTCAACGTTCAATAATGCCATTGGATCCACCAAACACAGTTGGTTGGTACTCAAGAATATCTTTCGATATCTCCAATGCATCAAACATCTTGTCCTGGTTTTTCATTTTCACAGAAATGTGAACACCGATATCGTTGGATACATCGATTAGATCCCTACTATGTTAGATCGTAGACAAGCTTAGTGTTCCTCCTAGGTGTAGTAGCCCTCTCATGAGAAGTCTTCGAAACATACATCATGGCTACATCCACCAACCATTATCTCAACGATAATGTTTCTTGTGTTGCCCGGATGCAAACAGGTTACATAATAAGCAATATCACTATATTGCATATCTTGCAAGTCAAATCATGCGACTGATTTGTTCATCGGGTTTCTACCAACTTCTATGTTCCAGAAATGTGTTCATGGAATTGGTAGGTGACGGCTTCGAATTTTGCCAGAATCAGGGGGAGTATCTTCCTGAATTGTTCCTGTTCAATGCATCATATTATACTCTTTTTCCCTTCATGAGTTTACTTTACAGGTTCTCATAAAGGTTTTTAACGAGGTAATATCAACATGAGATCATATGTCATACTTTCTATTTTCCCCACCGAGGTTTTTAGGAAAGTATATACGACATATTTATTGTCCTCTAAACTCTATGGTTCTCACATATTGAGTTAAGGGAGACAACAACTATTATATGTTGTAGCATTTTCTCCTTATTTTTCTACTGGATTTGAAGGAGTTTTGGCAATATATCAAATACATATTTCCTCACATTTTTCCCACAGGGTTTTTGGAGGAGACTTTATCAGATGATGGACACTTATGCAATCAAGCGGTGATTAGGGGGAGTGTTAAAAATAATAACCCTTATGGTTATTAGGGGATAATCCCCACTCCCATATCCAAGCGTGCGGTTTCCAGGATTTAGCAAACCGGCATGTCGGTTCCTGGAACGACGCCATCGAACCGTCGCGTCCTTGGAAGCGACCGTTCCCCTTGTATATATAGCATGTCAATCATCAATAAAGATAGGGTTGGATCATTTGTTCTTTTTTATCTCAAACACCCATCAGCGCCCTGGTCAGATCTGTCTCCTCCCTCCCCGCCACCAAGCTCGGCTCCGTTGCCATCCTTCGGTTCGCCTACGAATCCGGGCCCCGATCCGCGCGGAGGGGGGAAGAAATGCGGTGGTCCTCGCGTGGCTTAACGCCAGGGTCATCGATCCTCTGCTGCATGTGATCCAGAGGTCGATCCCATTTCTATTTCGTATTTGGTCGCCGGTCTGATGGATTGCTGCTGCTACTAGTTGGTGGTTATGGCAGGGACAGAGGCCCTGTTTGTTTCAGCTTTGGGAGCAATTTTTGGACTGAAAAAATCTGAAACTGAAACAAACAGCTATTTTAGAACAGTTGTGGAACCACAACCCAAAACTGTTTCGGGCTATTTTCAGTGTAACAGCCCAAAGCACGTCTCGGGATACTTCACAGCCAAAGTTGTTTCCCTAGCCCCTCTGCTTTTGACGTTTGGTCGTAATTATGTCATAAATATCGCCGCAGGCACGACCTATCTCTCCCTTCGCCCCTCCTCCTGAAACATAACGCTTTCACCAGCCCACAATCGTTTCCACAGCTACGTTGTCAAACAGCTAACCTTCACTGCAGCTGTTTTCTCAGCACAACAGTTTTGCCAGCGCAACAAGTTCACAGCTGAATCTGTCGAAGCTGAACCTCAAACAAACCCAGCCAGAGACGGCCACTGAGCGAGCGAGGGAGGGCCCATGGCGCTCTCCTGCATGAGTTGCCCGTCCGTCGCCAGCGGCCCCTCCGTGCGCCGGCCTGCGGAGAGTCCGCCCTCGTCATCCGTCGCCTTTTCCTTTGCCAGATGCGTCGGGAGATCGGCGGCCGCCGCCTCAGGGTGGCGCATTGACGCCGTCGCCGGGAACGGAGGTGGGCGCTCTCTTCTCGACTTGCTCTGTTCCGCCGGGGTGTCGATTCTCTCCGTGCTCTTGGCTTCTCCTCCTTGTCCAGTTGGAAATTCGGCAGATACCTTAGGTTAGGCGGCGGGCTGGGAGTTGTGCGCGTACATGTCGTCTTGGATGATGAAGTTGCCTGAACTGAACCTAGTCACCCCTAGAGCCCAGATTTCTCGACTGAATTGGCCTATTGACTTTTGTGCCTCTGAGCTTCCTCCTAGAGATGTGCCGCCTTCTGTTCCTGCATTACCACCACCATTCTTTTTGCAATAGTATCTGAATCCTGCCACTCTGCTGCACCGTTACCAACCTTACTTACTGTCTAAAACAAATTCAGTCGCCATTCACAAGTCAGAACAAGATAAATGAAGTGGGTTTACGAATTTGAGATGATTCTCACTAGCTTTGGTAACTTAGAGATATTTAGCATTCTTAACGAACCCCTAGCATCTTCTTTGAGTTAGTAATGTTATTACATATGTCTGTACTGTTGATGGTTACTACTGTTAGTTATGCACTTGAGTGCTGGGTCTGTAGGATAATAGGATCATCAACTCTGCTACACTGTTTTTAACTGGTTGAGCAGTCATCCATTCTGTCCACAAAGCCTCGGGTGCCCCCTCCCCTATTTCATCGTGTTGGTAGAATAGATGAATGCTTCGCTTTGGTCGAGGTCGATTTGACAGGGAGTAATTAGATTATTTTAGTTTTTCAAGGGGAACATGGAAGATCTTAGGTACTTTGAAAGACCTTTTCGAATTATTATGCAGCTGATAGTAGCAGCCATCTGAAGGTGCATATTTATATAGTTTTGTTTTGCACTTGATTGCTGGGTCCCTAGGATCCTCCAAGTATGGTACATGGTTTAACTGGTTCTGCATTTGTACATACATGCGTACAGCCGTAAATCCAAGTGCTATTCTTATCTCTTACATGTTTATTTCAGTTTGTGGTTGTTTGTCCTAAAATATGCCAGGGTCTGTCTGTTTTTTTATATATATATCCTTTTTTTTTTTTGAAAAGGGGGGACACCCCGGCCTCTGCATCAGAACGATGCATACGGCCACATATATATATCCTTTAACCTGCGCTATGTCCTATCGAAGAAGATTTCATATTTAGTGCCATTAGAACCGTTGTCTTTGTTTGGCCTGAAGATTTTTTATTCTTTACTCAATTTTGCCATGCTTCTCTTTGATTATGTATGTGTACATCATTATAAATACTTGCAGCAATTCCTATCTACCATTGTATGTCCATTAACCTGTTCAGCATTTGTTTGAGTTATTTATTTGTCACAACTGCAAGAATGAAAGTTACATTTCTCTGATGTATTCCTACTTCTGTTCCTGCAATAATATGTTATTCAGCTTTCTCGACTGCTCCTATTAGCAGTTTTAATTTAATACCTACTCTGGATGTTCTATCTTGTAGGTGAAGGCAGAGGTGGAAACACAACCAAGGTGGCGGACGGTCATGATAATGACAAGAACATTGAGATCTGGAAAGTTAAGAAGCTCATTAAAGGGCTTGATGCTGCCCGTGGAAATGGGACAAGCATGATATCGCTGATCATGCCACCTCGTGATCAGGTCTCAAGAGTAACCCCCAATGGATTATGCTGCTATTACCTCTACTCAGCAAAGGTTGAAGCTGTACAATCGAGTTCCCCCCAATGGATTGGTGCTTTATACTGGAGTTTTACAATCCATAGAACGCATGGAGTTGGCTGGCGGCGGCGGCGGCAGAGTATGGGAGCAGTGGTGGCTGCGTGGCATATCGGCTCTCCTAGAGTGAGCTAGTTGCAGTACAGGCTAAGGAAATGCAGTAGTGAATGCCAAAGAAATAGACACGGAACGTCCGACCGCCCGCGCCGCCGCCGAATCCGGCAGCAAGCGCACCCGCGCCGCCAAGTTGCACAACCTCTCCGAGAAGGTGGTGCCCCGCTTCCCCGTCGTTAACCGTTTTTCCCTGAGTTTCGCTCCGCTTTTCTGCTGTTCTCGCCCTGTTCTCTCAGCTGCTCATTGCTTGCTTGCTTGATTGGGGCGCAGCAGCGGAGGAGCAGGATCAACGAGAAGATGAAGGCGTTGCAGAGCCTGATACCCAATTCCAACAAGGTCGGCACCACAAAACCAACAAGGCATCTATGCTTGACGATGCCATTGAGTATCTGAAGCAACTGCAGCTCCAAGTACAAGTCAGTAAATGCATGTCTGGATGGCTGGTTGATGTAGAGGCTAACTTGCTAGGGCATTTATTTTAACTGATGGTCCAAACTGCAAACATTGATGCAAGAGTTTTACCATGGGTGTTGTCCTTATTGATTCTTTATCCAATCCATAGTGAAGTAATGCCGGGGAATTTTCCACACAGCAAAGCAATGGCTACTTTCTATTCTATCCAGTGTTTTCTAGCCATATCTTATAGAACTGTTGATTTCCTTGGATTCACAACGGGATTTATAATGCTGATCAAAATGTTGATATGTTAGGACTAGTTTCCTAGTGCAAATGCACTTCGGCAAATCCTGTGTCAATTGACATTTATGCTAGCTAGCTATATTCAGTTGGTAGGTGCTAGTAATTAAACTGCACGTTTACAATTTAAGCTTCGGTAGTGTTGTCTATCTAGTCTGATTTATACACTACATTCCTAAGCTGAAATATTTTTTGTAACTGAAATATATAGTCTGAGTTTCATTCAGTTATTTGTCACTTTTTAACTGAATATCTTTTTGTAACTGAAATATATGTCTACTTACAGTGCATATTCTCATTGTATCAGAATCTTAGTCCCCGTCTCCTGTATCATCTGAGCTTATGCTTCCTCTCCATTTATTCAATATATCTACATGCCTTGCTGATGCTCATTTCCATCGCTGCAGGATAATGAGATGTTGAAGCGGCAGAGTGAATCCATGAGACTGCAGTGCAATTGCACCGTTCCATTGAATATTACTCAGGAATAAGGACATTTCACTGGCAGATTAGCTCTATTTTTCCTTTTCATTTTTCTTACTATTGGAGTGAGGGACAGGTAGAATGAGGAACTGTGTGATAGTAGATATGGCAACTGTGTGATAGTAGAATCAGGAATAAGGACATTTCCATCACTATTGTGTTTTCTCGGAATTGTATGTATAAAATGGAATTGGTCGATTTTATTTTTTTAAAATCCTAATTAGGTACTAGTAGCGTGGGGACAGAATTGCGTGCTACTAGTATTGCGTTGGTAGTACAGACACGCTACTACTATTTAAAGTTCAAAAAAGCGCTAGGCGTTAATTATGCGTTCGGCCACCTACTTGCGTTTTTCTAGCTTAGGCGCGATTAGGCGTTTCCTGCACAATTATACAGAGACGGGCAACAAGAGTAGTTTGCTATCTAAAATAGTGCTAGAATATAACATGGAGGTATAAAATAGTGCTAACACTAACAGCAGCAACAGCAAAGTACTAACACTACTGTATACTACTAAGACTAACCAGCACACGTTGAGCACACATAAGCATACTTTGAGTACCAAGTTCAAAAAAGCGTGTCGCAGATTTCTTTTTCCTAGCGTCGTTTGTGCAAATTTACTGGGACAGCTGTCCTGGATGTTTCCAGTGACAGTGAGCTGTAGGCGTGTATGGGCTGTTCTTGTACTGTTTTGGATATGAATGCACGTTTACCTTTTCAGAAAAAGCAGCTAACAGCAGAGCAGCAATCCCAGGCCCCACCAGCCCCAGGCCCCAGCATCAGCAGAGCAGCAGCCCCAAGCCCCAGCAGCGGCAGAGCACCAGCCCCAAGCGGCGCCTTTCCGAGGCGTTCGGCCAGCGCCCCACGCTTTTGCGCGCATAAGCGCCCGTTTCCGCGCGCCTTTTTGAACAGTGCTACTATTTTATTAGTAATAGCGCGGGTCAGCAATAGTAGTATCGTGGGTGGCACCAGCGCTACTATTAGCGCGGGTGACACCCGCGCTACTACTAACCATTTAGCTGTAGCGCGATAGCAGTAGCGCGGGTACTCGCGCTACTACTAGGCAATTTACCAGCGCTACTACTAGCCTTTTTCCTAGTAGTGGTAGACCGATTCCTGCCTACATCTACTACTATTACTTCACACATCGACCGCTATCCAGCATGCATCTAGTGTATTAAGTTCATGGAGAAACGGAGTAATGCAATAAGAATGATGACATGATGTAGACAAGATCTATTTATGTAGAAATAGACCCCATCTTGTTATCCTTAATAGCAACTATACATACGTGTCGGTTCCCCTTCTGTCACTGGGATCAAGCACCGTAAGATCGAACCCATCACAAAGCACCTCTTCCCATAGCAAGAAAAATCGATCTAGTTGGCCTAACTAAACCAAAGATTCGAAGAAGAAATACGAGACTATAAATAATCATGCATATAAGAGATCAAAAGACTCAAATAACTTTCATGGATAAAAACATAGATCTGATCATAAACTCAAAGTTCATCGGATCCCAATAAACACACCGCAAAAAGAGTTACATCAAATAGATCTCCAAGAGACCATTGTATTGAGAATCAAAAGAGAGAGAGGAACCCATCTAGCTACTAACTACGGACCCGTAGGTCTATAATGAACTACTCGCGCATCATCGAAAAGGCACCAATGAGGATGATGAACCCCTCCGTGATGGTGTCTAGATTGGATCTGTGGTTTCTGGAACTTGCGGCGGCTGGAATTGATTTTCGTCGACTTCCCTAGGGTTTCTGGAATATTGGGGTATTTATAGAGTAAAGAGGCGGTGCGGGAGGTGGCCGAGGTGGGCACAATCCACCTGGGCGCGCCCTGGTGGGTTGTGCTCCCCTCGGAGCCCCTCTCAGGTACTTTCTTGGCCCAACTTGTGTCTTCTGGTCCAGAAAAAGTCACCAAAAAGTTCCGTTGCATTTGGACTCCATTTGGTATTGATTTCCTGCCAAGTAAAAAACAAGCAAAAAACAGCAACTGGCACTGGGCACTATGTCAATAGGTTAGTCCCAAAAAATGATATAAAGTTGCTATAAAATGATTGTAAAACATCCAAGAATGATAATATAACAGCATGGAACAATAAAAAATTATAGATACGTTGGAGACGTATCAATGAGTTCCGGCAGCACGACGGCGTGGTGACGGTGGTGATGCAACTATCTCCGGAGGGCTTCGCCGAGCACTACGAAAATATGACCGAGGGTGAACTGGAGGGAGAGGGGCGCCGCACACGGCTAGAGAATCGTGGTGTGTGTTGCCCCTCTCCCTCCTCTCATATATATAGGTGGAGGGGGGAGAGGAGGCAGCCCCTAGGGCACCCCAAGTGGCCGGCGGCTGCCCTAGAGGCCTGCCTAGCCGCGCCCCCTTTACATATTTGAACATGGGGGGAAGGAAAGGGGGGCTGGCTGCCTTAGGGTGCCTCCCCCTTCCTTCCCTCCCTCCTTGGTGCGTGGGCAGGGGGTGGAGGGGCGCGCCAGCCCCCTTGTGGGCTGGTGTGCTTCCCCCCTTGGCCCATAAGGCCCACCGCTTTACCGGTGGCCTCCCGGAACCCCTTCCGTCACTCCGATAAATACCTGGTACTTTCAAAATCTTTCCGGTGACCAAATACTATCGTCCTATATATCAAACTTTACCTCCGGACCATTCCGGAGCTCCTCATCATGTCCGTGATCTCATCCGGTACTCCGAACAACATTCGGTCATCAACTCACATAACTCATATAAATACTATCACAAATTCACACTAGAGATGATGAAGAATATGAAAACAATGTCAAGATGTGATAAGGCCCAGCTATAAGAAAGAGATCCAACTGAATCATCGGCTCACAAAAATCATATGTGGCGATGACTGATTGAGATGTACATTGGCGACATTGTTTCTTTTGGGAACTGAATCGATTTTAATCTCAACAGTAGGTTGATACTGACATGGCAAGTGCTAAAACAATTAAATATGCAACCAGGAGTTATCGCAGGGGCGATTTTCAGGAAACAATAGTGTGTGAGTCAAGTGATACATCTTAAAGATTAAGAGCACAAAATGAACAAACACCTTTTTTTCTGGGTATTATTTATGGTTGACATGGTTCATGCATTTTACAAACCTGAAGCGACATAGATGGATGCATCGTTCATTGAACAACTGAAAAACAGAGAAACAAATTGAAACAACTGAGAATTGGCACAAAATCATAGGTTGGGCAAGATATCACACTAGAAGCAGAACACCATGTAGATATATCCAGAAGTTCAGGGATCCATTATTCTTGTTCCATTTCGATAAGTCCATTTTCTCTGTCTGTAAAAGTACATGTAATGAGATAACTATGGAGTAGAGAAAAACAAGAATAGGGAAGGCAAGGCAGAAAACCATCAGGCTACATTAGAGCAAGAGGCATGAATGCAACAACGAAGGGAGAGAAAAAAATTCTACAAACTGGTGTTTCTTTTTGTGGAACTTTGAATGTAACAAGGAGAGGGGATATGCGGTTTATATATGTACAAAAATACTGTTTTCTCATATTTATTATATAGCTGATGAAGATCTATGGGCATAATTTTTGAGGTATGCCTCCTTAAGTTTCAACACATTTTGCATAACAATGGTGTATGTATATGACCTTAAAACTGTCAGCGGTAGCTTGCGCCCGGAAGTAGGAAATGCTAGCTAAAATCCCAAAGGAAACTGGCAACAACACATTTTGCAAAACAATGCTAGTTAAAAACTTTCAGTCCTCCTGCATGGTTTAATAAAAAAAACCTGGCCATCTACTTGATGTAGATGATTCAACACCAGTTTCCAGGATACATATGAAGGCAGCTCAGGATAGATGATTTTCTTTTTGTAGAACATTAGTGAAAACTAACCTATAGTTTAAAGCTGCACTCAAGCAAAGAAAAGCATGTATCCTGAATTGCGTTCATATCTATCCTGGATAATGTTCATAATTTGAAAAATAATTGTGAATTTTAAAAATGTCTTAAATAAAATTCATAAATTAAATAGTTCAAGAATTTTAGAAAATTTTATGAATTTTAAAAAGATCCCAATTTATAAAAATATTCACATATTTCAGAAATGTCTATGACCTTTAGGAAATGTCGGCAAATTAAAAATTGTTCACAATGTTTTTTCAAAAATTTCTAAAATTTAAAAATTGTTCACAAATTTTTTAAAACATTCCAAGATTTAAAAAAAATCACAAATCTGAAAAATTACTGCCATTTTGAAATTGTAAAAGGAAAAAGGGAAGAATAAAAAAAGAATGTGGAAACAGATTAATGAGAAAAATAAAACACAAAAAAGATAAAACAGTCAAGGAAAGATTCAAAGACGATAGGAAGGTACCACCGAACTGGGCCGTCCCAATACACGATTTTTTATGTTATTGGTCCAACAAAGACCACTATGCTTGTAGTTTGCTTTAAACCAACCACTAGTAAACGTGCACGTGCAATGCACGTTACGTTTAATATTAATTAGTCAAACACTACAATCATTTAAATTGCTATTTGTCAAAATAGTATAGCATTTTGCAAGGAAATAAGTTCAAGCTGTTGCATGTCAAGAAACAACATAGATAATTCTTCGGACACCACAAACTTTGTACTTTCCCTTACACGTACTCCCTCTGTCCCATAATATAAAATCGTTTTTCAAACTGTGCTAGCTTGAAAAACGATCCTATATTATGGGACAGAGGAAGTATTAAATATCCTTAGTCCAGACAAGATGCACTGCACATTTCCCAGTACATATATAAAAATGTATGGATTGAAACTGTTGTTGCCTCAACACAGAAACCAGAAGTGCCGAGATGCTAAATTCGTTGATCAAAGGCACGCCTAACACGTTAATACATGCTATGCAGGAACAACTCCTCATCCAGGATCTTAGAAAAACTTCCATTGGAATGAACACACACTGTGTTAGTCCTGATTGTTACTCCATGGATTTACCATCGTTTCTCTCTTCTAGAATAGACTTGATTTTATTTAAATAGCTAAACTTGTTTTGACAAATTCTCTCAACCCTTTTAGCATCTTTCGAAGTAGCTTCTTTGGGCCGCGCTTCACATCAGTGTAATTTAATGCGGAGGTATTAAATTTAAAAGTGTATATTACCGGACACAAGTGTATTCTGCCAGAAACAAAACTGGCAGGCAGAGACATGTATTTTTTTACGTGTGTATTTAAAAGAAAAACGATAATCGAAACAAGGCCTTGTTGTTCCTTTTTCATGCTCTGACATGTACATGGCCATAAAAGGGGTTTTGGCACTCCTTATTACTACCTCCGTCCTGGTTTATTGGCCCCCTTTGCATTTTGTGCTAAATTTTGACTTTAGATTTAACTGTAAAAATGTTAATGCATGTAACCAAAAATAATATCACTAGAAACTATGTTTAAATACGAATCCAACAATATAATTTTTGATGACATGCATTTTTATTTTCTTAGTTAAATCTATGATCAAAGTTTGGTAAAAAATACTAAGGGGACCAATAAACCAGGACGGAGGTAGTAGCCCTTTAGAAACTCCCTTGCCCATTAGTAAGACCATCCACGAATATGCAACCTTGCATAGCCTAGATAAATCATGAAACCAATTGAAGATCCTCTGCATGCATATAAATTAGAAGAAAAGTTTTGGTAAAAAAATCAGAACAAACTCCCTTTAGAATGTTGCATATGTACTGGTGCCTAGTCACAGTATATATGCAAGTATGCATGAGTCTATGATTCTGCCACAAGGATTAAATAGACAACATGGAACATGGTGTTGTGTGACCTCTCACAAAGTGAATGAATGAAATTTCGATTGTTACTGAATTTTTCATATATAGATTTTCAATGTAAAAACGAACTTTAGGCCTTATTTGTGCATACAGAATGTCTTTCTTGGTTCCCAAAGCGGTTCAGTAACCATCCTAAGTGAGCAATCGAACATACCTTGAATCACCTTAGCACAAAGATTGAAGACGGAAGTAAGTCCAACGCATGTCTTACCAACCGCAAAAAGATTCCTCAAGCAAAACTTGAAAAAAATGGTCACCCATCATATAAATAATCTCCTCAGACATGGGGTCAGACAAACCATTTTGTTCAGTTTGAAGGTACATGGCCAAAACAAAGACTACTGTGATATAAAAGGAAACTAATACTCCCTCTGTAAAGAAATATAAGAGTGTTTATATCACTAAAGTAGTGATCTAAATGCTCTTATATTTATTTACGGTGGGAGTACACCATAGAGATGATATAAGAACACTATGCATGTTGAACAATGATATGGGTCTGACATATGGAGTTAAGAGTTTCCCTAAGACAACAACTTTCTGAATATTATTGTCTCGACATTATGCCCACAAAAGCAAAGAGAAACCTTATGTAAACAAAAAAAATACAGTGCGCAAACACACTGTTTTTCAGAAAAAGTAACACTTACCAGGAAACTTTTAGTCCTTGAAGAAAGGACAACCTTCCTAAAAATACACCATCCAGTGCAGGTTCATACAGTTTTCATTGTGCAAAAATGACGCAACATACATATTCAAGCCAATGCCTTCGATAAGCTGGTACAACATACATACATATTCAAGCCAATATAGTTTTCATTGTGCAAAAATATCCAGTGAGAAGTTCATTGGAACTTTGAAAGGCAATCATTTTTTATCAACAAGTTGGTACAACATGTTGTCATAATGCCTTCGATACTTCAATGTGCTTCCAATGTCAGCTATGAATGTGCAATAAGATCCTTACACCTAAAATCAATGTTGCTACACTACTAAATGATTTTTAACCAAACTATAAAATTAGTGGTCCAGCCATAAATAGCATAATGAAGAGTCGTATATGAAATTATGAAGTACCTTTGGAATTCTGCAAAGAGAAACAACAGGTACTGTACAATCAAACTGCATTCTTCTTGGGATTAAGCCAATGTTCAAGCTCCAAGGCTTACAAATATGTTTTGAAGCCAGAACATCTTTTGAATGGCACAAATAAAAATCGAGAATTCCATTGTCTGCACTCATCAAGTCTAGTAAGTTCTCTTTTTTGCCATTAACTTCGTAAACTTGAGGTGTCCGATTTCTGCTTGTCGATGTCAGCTTGCCTCAATGTGTGTTATACAACAGAAATTTAGGTGAAAATCTATTCGTCCACAAATGTTCAGCACTTCCATTGCAAGCATTGTACACAGCAAAACAAAATGAAACCCAATAAGCCACACTCGTGCACAAGATTCAACCTGTACAAAAGAAACTGTTCATATTTCAGGTTGCTAACGAATTGAATATTTGTACGCATCGGTGAGAGCTCCTTAAATATCAGATCAAGCAATAGCAATTTCTATGTGCACTTGCAAGGAATTAATCCTGTAGTATAAATACATGGTCCAGAGGCATGTGGCGACCTGAATTGGGAGCGGCAAGCTGTAGCAAAGAGCGAGCTGGATGGGGAGTCCCAGGGCACGTTTGGTTGCCCGCATCGAGCCCAACCAGACCCGCACGGGAAGGAAGAGGCCTATTTGATTGCCTGGTTTCACTGTTGGCCTGCATCACACGCTTCTTAAAGTACCTCTGGGCCTGGCTCGCCGGAAACGCTCAGATCGGCAGTTTCTTGCGAGCCAGGCCGAGGGGAGCGCAAGCGAGCCGGCCGCACGAGTGGAGATGGGAGGGATGCGAGGTGTTTATGTGGTGTCTTCTTCGACCTCAAGTAACCTTCTCTCTAATCTCCTCTCTTCCATGTCCCTCTAATCTACACAACGGTGCTTCGATTCGAGGTAAGCTCTACATGAAAAAGATGCACATCGATGCTACGGTTCCATTCAGGCGATCGGTTTGTAGTTTCGTCGACCGTACATGCTCAATTTCTTATTCCTGTTTGGAGCTGTTTTGGACGAATTTTGTCAGATTTGATTGTTTGAAATTTCCTTTGACCAGCAGCCTAATCTCACAGTTCTGCACAACATTCGTGTTGCAAGTTTCCTGTTTCAAGGATCGTAGATGAGAAGATCTACATATTTCTCATGGCTGTACATATGGATATGTGTGCTGTGATTTAAGACACTGCTTAATTATTCCTCTAGCCGGCGTGGTTTCTCTCGATCTCATCTCTCGCATCTTGCTGTGGTAGCATCATCGTTGCCGTTGTTCATCTCGGCCTTCTCTCCATGATCCTACTGTAGTTAAGCCGTCATGGCGCGCACACTGACGGGGTTCTTCTCCTCTGTTCTCTGCCACCGACGGGGTCGATCATCTTGGCCTCCTCCCAGCCTCCTCTTTCTCGTTCTACTACACTGGAGTCATTTCCGGCGTCGATCATCTCAGCTCCTCTCTCTCGTCCTACTACACTGACGATGCCATGGCGTGACCGCGTGAGCACTGCATTTCTCCTCCTCTGTCCACTGTCTTTACGCGAGCATTCCAACTAGTTTGCCGACGGGGTCGCTCGCCCATGACTTCGTGCTCGTCATGTCGGACACGGCGCCACGGCCACTCTCCACCGCAGTCGCCATGGTCCGGCGCACACTGCATTTCTTCTCCCCCTTCCTCTGCTAGCTCTTAACCCTGTGTGCTAAGTGCAAGTGCTAGCTCTTAATCATACCCCATGCGGGCAATCAAACAGCGTGTAGTTGTATGCGCCGAGACAATGCAGGCAACCAAACAACGTGCCAAAGTTGATCCCCTAATGCAGGAAGTCCATATGCAGGCAACCAAACAACTTGCAGATGTCGCATATGAGGCTGTTTTTCCAGAGATAGACTGGGTTGAGATGTGTATGCAATGCAGTTACTGTTCACTACTGCAACCAAACACGCCCCAGACTACCAGTGGTGCTTGCTGAAAGGTGAGACGGGCGGCGAGCCAAGTGGCCGACCACAGGTTTTGCAGAGGACCCGGATGGCGACCTCGTCCGGCTCAGCGGCGGCCTAGGCCTCGCCATCCTCGTGTGGTGTGGCGGCGAACTGCTGCCCAATACGGCGACTCGCGTTCCTGTGCCGACGAAGAGGAAGAAAGGGCCAGGGAGGAGCATATGGGGGAGGAGACGATGTGAGAGTGCAGCCTCGGCCAGAGTACGGGAGCACCCTCGCTGGCATCAACCGCGGCGGCACGGGGCGGCAGCCAGGCACAGCACGTCTCCCTTTTCGAGGGTGAGACGCGGGGTTCACCGAGCACGGCGAGGGGGAGGTGTGCGAGCGCCGCCTGCCGTGTGGGTTTTATTCGAGTGAGGGACGGCAGCGGTGGGCGCGTGGGGGAAGTGCGAGAGAGGAGGCAGGAGCGGTTTCTTTCCCCTTTTTTATGGCGAGTGGAGGTGGGCAGCAGGGAGACGTGCGTTTGGTAAGGGCTAATTGCAATTAGCACTAAACACAAACACGGGATGATTATGAGCCGTACGATTTGTTGCATGGATGAATAGGATGAATTTGTTCTCCGCCCTATCGTGTTTTTATAGTGGTAATAAATAATGCAACATTTTATAGGGGCTGCACGAATGGGCCGGCCCACCCCTGTAGCGAGGCTTCCTTCGGTGTCCCTGAAGCATCTATAGTGTGGGCCGCCCATTCGCGCGTAGTTAAAGGAAATAGATTAGAGAAAACTAGCACAAATGCCCGTGCGTTGCAACGGGAGAAAACACTGGTTCTTACGACTCAAAATTGGCCAGGTCGAACACAGTCTAGCTGCGTGCTAGTGCTCCAAATCTTCTACTGGAAACTTTCATTTCCACTAGCGTTGATGCTCACACAACCACAGTTGTTTGACTTCATCGCTAGGGCTGCTTTGTTATGGGCAAACGGTTAGACATGTACTTGTTTTAACTACAAAATTTAAGTAAAAGAAGCACAATCCATAATAGCACATTCTCTAGAAAAAAACTAATTATGCATAAGAGCACAAGCTTGCTGCCCAATAATGCAATCTCCAAGAAAAATAGCCATTTCTTTTAGGGCTATATACACAGAAAATAGCGAGGTAAAAATTCTTCACAGAGAATGCACATTGGTACTTTTGGATTTTTGGATAAAGAAATGCTTATGATGGCACAACCGATATATGCACATAAGATGATTCTAGGCAGCTAATTGTCTATTTTTAATGAACTAAGAGGGCCTGATGTACTATTTTCTAATTAAGAACTTTTAGGCAAAATAAGTAAAGGAACGCTTTGGATGGATGAGAAAATTAATTGGAGAAGCAGATGATTAGAAGTTGTATCTAGGCCATTGTTGTACGTACGTGTTTAGGCAGCCAACCAAAGTTTGTACAGCCGACTACGACTCCGGCGTGCAGTACTTCATTTTCGCCGTCCTGTCCGAGGAAGCCCGTCGTCTCATCCTTGACGAGTCCGCCTATAACCTCAGGTATGCAGCATCAACTTGTATCTGAGCAGCCCGGCATCTCGTCCTTGCCGTGTCCGCCTACACAACTTCGGCCGGCGTCGTGTCCGAGCGTGCAGGATGTCTGAGCAGCCCGGCGTCTTGTCCGAGCGCGCAGGATGTCTGAGCAGCCCGGCGTCCCGCCCTCTCCGGCGTGCAGGATTGCATCAACATGTTGTCTTCGCCGCTGTGTCCGAGCAGCCCAACGTCTCGTCCTTGCCGTGTCCGGCTACAACTCCGGCGTGCAGGATTGCATCAACATGTTGTCTTCGCCGCTGTGTCCGAGCAGCCCCACGTCTCGTCCTTGCCGTGTCCCGGCTACAACTCCGGCACGCAGTACCGACCATGCTTCTTTTCTCTCGTTTTCCTGTGCTTCCTTTCTCTTTCTCAGCTCATTGTTTGTTTCATGGGACGGCTGGTTGATGTTACAAAGAACTTCAAAACGTATATAAACTGATGAGAATCGATTTAACAGGGCGAGGTGGGACTATTGAGAAAATAATAAGCAGGCAACAGACTATTTTTTGCGGCCTTTCTAAGTCGAGGCGTGGCTGCCGGCCATGAGGCCCAGCAGCGTAGCGAGCTGGCAAGTCTCTGGTGATAGTTGGGCTACGGTGCGGTTTTGGGGGATAGATGGGCTAACGCCCAGGTGGGAACGACCAGCCTATGCGAACCATAGATGGGCTAAGGCGCGGGCGGGGGCGACCAGCCTAACCGGGACGGACTGCTGGGGATGAACAAAGGTTTGAGGAATCGAATCGTTTTTTTCTTACGTTTTAGTACCACCTCGCGTATATGTTTTAAATTCAAACTGAAAGCGTAAATTCACAGGAAGAAAGTGTATTATGACGGTGAACCCACGGAGTCGATCCATGCTTTATTATCATGCATAGAAAAGGGTCGCGCGGGAGTCAAGCCCGGGATCTCCCGGTTGCAGCGCAAGGAAGCTAGCCACTAGGCTGCCGTTAGCTTCTTGTTATGTTAGTCGGTCGCGACATTGTTAAAGAAAAAGAGCCGGTTAACCATTGTTTTTTCTGAGTTTTTTTGTTTTTGCTTTTTCTTGTGTTTCTCATCAGTTTTTCTTCGTTCATTTTCTGTTAGATTTTTTTATTTTTTATTTTCTTTCTTTTTTCTTTGGTTTCTTTTTTTCTTGTTTTCCGTTGGTTTTTTTGTTTTCTCTAGGGTTTTCATTTTTTATACACATTTTTTGTATGATCTAATACATTTTTTAACTTTTCCAAATACAAGTTAAAAATTTATTGAATACTCGGTCACCATATTTTCTACATACATTTAACACTTTTTAAATATTAACATTTCTACTATACACATTTTTTTTTTCAAAATCTTGATTAACATGTTTTTGATACTAGTTTAACTTTTTTTAATACATGGTCAACATTTTTTCTAGACACATTTAACATTTTTTCAAATGCTTGCTTAACATTTTTCAAATACAAGTTTAATATTTTGTTAATACATGGTCAACATTTTTTATATACACATTTACCATTTTTTTCAAATGCTTGTTTAACATTTTCCAAATACTAGTTTATCATTTCTTCAATACATGGTCGACATTTTTCTATACACATTTAACATTGTTTTTAAATGCTTGATTAACATTTTTCAAATACAAGTTTAACTTTTTTTTTTTCAATACATGATTCCAGAAGATCATTGTCTCCGGCTTTTGTTTCCTTTTCCTTCACGTTTTTCCTTCCATCCGGCCGTCTCGACTTGGCAACTGAGTTGGGAGTGCGGCACCTTTTTCTTTCCTCGCAACTTGATGCATCATCATGAACAACAACAATAGTGATATTTCCAACGAGCTCTTCCTCTTATTAGGAATTTCAAATAACTCCCGGTTCTTCCACTTCTCCTCATTTTCAAGCTCCTTCCAACAATATGCAACATGAATGCTTTTCCTTTCTTCTTCTTGTCCCCATTCTTTCCTCTTCCCCTGGACAAACCTTGAGCAATCATGAGCTACATACCATAATTAAGAAAAGAAGTTAGGCATATATACAAACTAAACGAGCAAGCATGACCTACATACTACACTTGACAAAGGAATTGATGAATTTAGCAAGCAATCACCTTATCATCATGGTTGCCACCACTTGGGTTCATGGGGTCGACATTTGTCAAGCAAGTCGACCACTTTTGACATTCCACGAATATTGTGGACCATCAGTGGAGGAGAGAAGCGGCCGATCGGCCATAGCCACTATTGTTGTGTGCATAAAAGGACTCCTTGATCCGCATCCAATATGTGCTCATTAGTTGCTCACTTTCGACGACCGCATCAATAGAAATCTTCTTCCAAGCCACTGATAACAACACGTCTTGATCGTTTTAGTAGTTTGCCACTCTTCCCCTAGGAGTTGCATCAAGAAAACCCTCCTCCTCCATGTCAAGAAGCTCATCATCATATCATGTTTCATATTCTTGAGAGGGCATTTCTTGAGACAAAATCTTCATTTGCAACACTTGCCTATTGCAAAAAAAGTGTCATCATCAACACTACATGCACACAAAATTGAATATAGACACACATCAACTTACAATTGCAAAATTGAATATAGGCACACGGAATTTTATCTCCAACATTTAAAATTGCATTCAACATTGAAAAACAATACAAAAAACAAAGAGAAGAATTATTTGTTACCTTTGCGACATTTCATCGAACATGCTGTGGACACGACGGGTGACGTTGGCTCCTCCTCCACAAGCGGTGACGGGACGAAATGGGGAGGAGGAGGATGCACCACCGCTGCAGCTGCAGCAGCCAGCGACGTGGCCTTCATCTTCTTCGACCATGAAGCAGCCGAGGCGGGGTCATGCAGCGGCCTCTTCACGCCGCCTCTTGGCTTGGGCACGACGACCCTCTTCTGAGGGGGCGCTTCCACTACGGCCGCAACGGCTGCTCGTGGGGGCGGCAAAACCGCTGCGGCTAGTAGGGATGACCATGGCGGCGACGGGAGGGACGGCGGGAGGGGGAGCTGGCGTTTGGTTTTGCGGCAGCAGCCGAAGTGCCCTATATTTGCAGCACTTTATGCTGTTTTTTGGCTGCCCAGAAAAAATTGGATCAAATTTTACATCAAGGACAGTTGTTAAAGCAACATTTTTTTATCTCAAATACCCCAAAAAACAGTAATGCCCTCCTATAGCAGCTATTGGATATGCTCACGCAACGATTAACGGTGTCGTTGGAGCACCTAGCATTTGAATTTGGCAGCCGTTGGAGGTGGGGCCCCCCCGTCTCCAAACAATTCGAAATCGAGATCGCGGGGAGGACAACCGAAGCCAAACAAAAAAAGCGGCCCCCTCCATGCTCCCCACCCCATCCATTCAAAATCGCACCACCGCCGCTCTCCCCCCCACACTCACCCAGTCACTGCCCTCGAGCTCAGCTCAGCTCGAGAACCAGCAGGCACCACCACCGCTCACACATCACAGCAGCTAGGAGGTCGCGATGGGCGAGGTGGTGCTCATCTCCCGCTCCGGCGATGGCTGCGGGGGCGTGAGGGAGAGGAAGGCGGACCATCAGGAGAGGCAGGGGCAGCAGGGGCAGGTGCTGGAGCTGCTGCTGGCGGCACTGCGCAAGTCGGTGGCCCTGCCGTGCCAGATGGCGGACGCCGACGACCCGGCGGGCGGCGCGGCCGGTGCGGGGGGCTGGGGGATGGACATCGGCTGGCCCACCGACGTCCGCCACGTCGCGCACGTCACCTTCGACCGCCTCCAGGGCTTCCTCGGCCTCCCCGTCGAGTTCGAGCTCCAGATCCCCTGCCCAGCGCCCAGCGCCAGGTAGGTTCCTCCTCTTCTCCACAAACCAACCGGCCAGGATCCGTCCCTTCTTCTAGATTGACTGCTTGCCTGCTGTGCCGTGCGTGCCCCCGCGAGGATGGGGATTCAGTTCAGATTTCAAATGTGTGTGCTTCCTTTCCGGCCTGCAGCGCGAGCGTCTTCGGGGTGTCGCCGGAGTCGATGCAGTGCGGCTACGACGACAGGGGGAACTCCGTCCCCAAGATCCTCCTGCTCATGCAGGAGAGGCTCTACTCCCAGGATGGCCTCAAGGTAGCACAACTGCACAAGCACATTGCTCTGCTCCTCTTGGCTCCTCAAATAGCTGAGTGTGGTCATTGCTAAAGTCCAATTTGTTCACTAGGCTAATCTGTGTGGATGGAATCGATGATATCTATGTAGGCAGAAGGGATCTTCCGCATCACTCCGGAGAACAGCCAGGAGGAGCATGTCAGGGAGCAGCTGAACAGGGGTGTCGTGCCTGACGACATCGACGTCCACTGCCTCGCTAGCTTGATTAAGGTACCCATTCTTTACTAGGAGGTTCTGAAGCTTCTGGTGCTCAATGACTTTCCAGATTGCCCTGTATCCATTTTGTGCAAACAGAGTCCGATAAATAGGTTTATGAGATTAGTAGTGCAAAGAAATGTGTAATAAAATCCTTAGCGAACATCTTCCATGGGTAGAGCCATTGGTATGCATTTTTATGCCCAAGAGTGTACTGCTGTACTCCTAATTAACTAGCTTTCTGACAGCAAAAATGCTACCATGATACTGATAAAATAATCAACATCAATTTCCTCACACTTTTAACCTATGTTTTTTCCTTCAAATTTTATATGTGTTGGATTTTCAAACATTTGGTACTTCTGCCCGGCGAAAGCATAGGGGTTAATTATGTTGTGCAATTCGATTCAGGCCTGGTTCAGGGAACTACCTGAAGGCGTCCTTGATAGCCTCTCACCGGAGCAAGTCCTGAACTGCAACACTGAGGAACAATGTGTCGAGCTGGTGAGCCATATTCCTGTAACACATGCTGCACTCCTCAGCTGGGTTGTAGAGCTCATGGCTGACGTTGTCGAAGAAGAGGAGTCGAACAAGATGAATGCCCGGAATATCGCAATGGTTTTCGCACCCAATATGACACAGGTACTGATTTGCTTGCCACATTTCCCTTGCTTGAAAACATTTCTTGTTGACACAGTTGCTAACATAGGCGAATGCTCCTCTTGCAATCAGATGTCAGATCCTCTTACTGCTCTGATGCATGCTGTTCAAGTCATGAACTTGCTCAAGACCCTGGTTCTCAAAACACTCAGAGAACGCGAGGATGATGAAGGATCGTATTCGACATTTTCGTCATCGCCAACTTTATCCGATGGACTTGATGAGGTGGATCGTGAGCACAATCAAGGTGATGGCAATGACAGTGGGACTGAGAAATATGGTGATGGCAGTAGTGAAAGCTCAAAGAGTGTTGACAAGGCCAACAACTTGATAACGGACAGCGAACAGCTAATTGGTTCGTCCAGGAGGCACACCTCATTTGAGTTCCGTTTGCCTTACACCATCAACAACGACGATGACGATAAATATCCGTCGCTTAGCGACATCGAAGAAGGTTTCTTAAGGAGGCTAGAATGTCAAGAAGTGAGCAAAGGAGGCGATGAAGACGAGGGAAGCATCTTCTTTGCCTCCACCAAAGAGGCAGAGCAGCTGAGCTCCTCTGAAAGCACAAGTGAGTCTTGCAGGGTAAGTGACCAAACAAGTAGCACTGAAGATGCAGTTGGTACTGACAGCATTGAGCCGACAATGCAAATGGAGACCAAGACCGAAACTACACGCGAGAAGGCCACAAATGCCAAAGAAGTGAGCTGATCATATGCTCATTGCAAGGATGCAGATTTATATTTGGTTGTCAATCTGTCATCCATGTAATGTAACGCCTAGCTGTAACTTCCACGCCTGCGTGTCATTCAGTCAACACAGGGTTGAGGAACTTTGTCGCAGTAATATTCTGTTGCTGGAGCTGTGTAATTGATTACTAGTGTGGTTTGATCATGCCGAAATGCCTAGTTTCTGTTTTTGAGCAAGTTGGAGCTGTAGAGGCACAATAACTTGCTTCTAAACTATCCATAACTTTTTGTCAGTTTTTTCCCCCTGAACTCTTGCTTCTGATGCAGCCTAGTGAATTGTTTCGTAAAGCAGCATACCACAAATAGAAGGGCTAAGGAAAGGTATTTAAGGGTATCAGGAGATCAACAGAATAAATATTTCACTAAACGTCTCTGCATTGTCGTATTCTTCTTGACATAATTTGCAGGACAAAAGTTGGAATCCAAGTATTGAACGATATGTAGCTTAAAATATTTAAGATGATCTCTGTCCAAAGCATTGTAACAATCTCAAACTCTTTCACTACATGGAGGTATTTTCAGTACACACCGGACATCACCAACTAGTATTTCACTAATAAATTATGCAGAAGAACAAGCATTAATGTGTACAATGAGTCATGCAGGGTTTTCCCAGTATGATCTACAATACATAGATACTGTAATGGATAAGTTGGTTGTATACCACGAAAATTTGCACGCACCTTGTGCACATGAGCATCTTGGACGCCTAAAAATTTCAGTTTTTTTATATTTTGTTTACTTTTTTTAATTTGTTGTTCATCAGGTGTAGATGAGCCTGGACACCGTTTTGAATTATTGTGAGTGAACTGATCTTCTCTAACCAAAGGATAGTGAGCATTACAACCTTTTCTTACATAAGTCTTGTAGTTTTTTTTTCTCTTTGTTCCACTTTGATGCCTTTTTGTAATAAACGATGCGGGTTGTGATTGTAACTTTGCAGAGGTTGGAATGAATGAATTTTTGTCTTTGAAAAAAAGATAGCTTTCGACCATCTATGGGTGTCGACTGTCGAGCTTTATGGTGCAGTTTTATTTCCCCATTGCAACTCTAGAATTCTAACATCTGCATGAGTCTGTGTCACATGAGCTCGGCATCATAGTTTTCTGAAAACTATGAGTTAGAGGCCTAGTGGTGTGTGCTGGAATGTCACTCTTTCATGGGCATATGATTAATTGGAAAATGTCAATTTCGTACCCGTAGCTCTTTCTCTCAAGTCCAATTGTCACCCCCAACTAAAAAAAGAGTCTAAGTTTCATCCCAACACAAACTATTTTCTAGTTCTCTACTAACTTTTCACATATGAAATTATCACATGGATTCTTTTACAAACAATGAACAAAAAATACGGCCACACTGAACAAATGAATAATTTTTTTGTTTCTACAATTATTAATGAAAACTAAAAACGACTAATACAAGAACAAAAATCCTGATCTGAATTATTTCTTTTATTTTGCGGGAATATGTGCTTTATTTCTACAAATACGTATGTAAGGAACAAAAGATGACGGCTGTGGAGAACATATGGAAGTGTGCGGAACAAATTTTGTTGTCATAAACAAACACACCAAACTAATAAAGTAGATAACCTTGGTGGAAAAAGAAAATTTGTGGAACAGCTAATGTTCTTGCAAACATAAATAAACTCTCTCTCCGTCCCACAATATAAGACGTTTTTGCAAGCTAAAAGCTTGCAAAAACGTCTTATATTGTGGGACGGAGGTTGCAAAAACGTCTTATGTTGTGGGACGGAGGGAGTATAAGAAAATAAAATTCCTTGGAGAAAACAATAGTGACTATAATAAAATAATTGAAAATGGAAATATAGCCTTCCTACTTAGAGTTTTACTCCATCATTGCCTTGGGTGATTCCTGGCTTTGGTAAGTTAAAGCTGATATGTGCGGGTTAGGTGTGTTTTCAACCCAAAGACCGTAATAGGAATTAGTCAGTGTCTCGGTGCTGACTAAGGAAATCCTTTACTTGTGGGTAAAGAGTACACCCTCTGCAGAGTTTTAAAACCTATTCGAATAGCCGTGTCCGCGGTTAAGGGCTACAGTCTGGGTTGGTCAAGTGTCGGCCTTAGTGTCGGCCTCCGGAGGAAATAATTAAATTGAGCCTGAATTACTTTGCTGGATAATTATTGTCACCACTGATGCTATCATGAATATTTTTGGTTATCATGAATGATATGGTCATGCATATTAACATTGCTGTGGTCATGCATATTACTGTGGACTAACCCGTTTCTCTTATTTTAATTTCCTGAGTGTCTCAGGGGCTGGCTAGACTACCCCGGGCACTCAATTTTATTTTCAAGACCTCTCGTGTCGTCCCTCGAGTTAACAGGCGGTTTATCACGCCACTACTCTTGTGGACACCCGATTGGCATTTCTCTTCAAGTCCGACCGTGGCGTCACTTGACACCCGACTGACATTTCTCTTCAAGACCTCTCGTGGCGTCTCTCGAGTTTACAGGCGGTCCCGCCACTACTCTTGTAGACACCCGATTGGCATTTCTCTTCAAGACCTACCGTGGTGTCACTTGACATTCGACCGGCATTTCTTTTATTTTATTTTTCTTTAACTTTCCTTGTTTATCATTAATATTTTTATATATTCATTTATTTGTACATGCTAATACGTTATCATGCCATGATTTAATTCCTGACAGCATGCATTAAATATGAGCCCATCATAAGCATATGCATATAGTTTAGTTCATCATGATCATATATTAACTGCTGCATTCGGTATATCTTTTGTTCATGATGTTTGCGAGTACATTCCAACGTACTCACAGGCTTGTCCCTGACTATTTACGTGGCCAGGTCAGAAGTTCTACGTGGAGTACCACAGCGACGACCGTGCGGAGCCTAGGATAGCAGCCACACGGATAGGAATTATCCGGGTCCGCTGTTCCTGTGGGAATGGAGCCCCATCGACGCTGGAGAACCACGAGTCATTTCCGTCATCCACCACCAGAATCCCTGTTGTATTATTAGACCTTTATGGTCTTGTATCCAATTCTTGTAATAGCTTGGTAGTTCTGTAACAAGGACGTGTCCACCAGTAACAGTAATCCTGGGCTGGTGATGACACGAGGGGTTAATTTCTGGGATATCGTGTCCCGGCCCCGGCAGCCTTGGTATCAGAGCCAGGCTGACCATTGGCTAATCCTATCTTAGCCTGGTCGCTATCCCTAGGTTTCCACACCGTCCACACCCTTCTGTGTCCATAGTCAGGCCCGTCCTATCCGGCAACCTGTAGTGGCCAGCCGACACCTTTTAGCAGTCGGTGCCCAACCTATCCCCCTAACCGGTAACCACAGTAATACGTCACATTATGTGATTTGTATCTGTGACTTTGACCCCGACCACTCTAGAGCAGAGCTGATACCCAGAATCGTAACCATGCTGATATATGTTTCCTAGCCCAGGCACTATATAGGAGACCACTCCCGTAACCAAGATCAGCATCCCTCACTTTGTACACTGCCTCCACTACCATTCCTACCATGTCGCACCTTGGGATTCATCTGAGAACCCCAGATGCAACCCCGGGCAGTTTTGTCAGAATATTGTGGGATTTCACCCACAACACTCTTGGTTCCACTCAACCACCCCAATACGAGTTGTTCAAATCGAGGATCAACCACAACGCCTCGAAATATTGGGCAGTCGTGCACATCCCACCAGCAGACCCAAACCAAGGCCCTACAAGTGTCGTCTTCATCGGGAAATCGATGGCAACTTCAGAGATGGCTATAGAAGTTGCTGCCTATGAAGCAATTACCCGCCTCCGGTACGCAGTGCCCCGTGCCAGCGAAAGGGGGTATTACTACTTCCCGAGCCGTGCAGCACCAGGAGAAGAAGCATCTTTTCCCTGTAGACAATCAGAGAGAGATCCAATGCTAGCCAACCTTGTTCAATATGTCATCGCGCAGGAGCGTCTGACCCAGCAAGTGATGGACTTCCTCCAGACTCTTGCTATTCTGAATCCTCAGATCGCCATCGGCGGACCATTGTTACCAGACCAAGGAGGGAACGTTCTCCGACTCCTCCATCCATTTTCCCCAGGAGAAGAAGAAGGTGTTCCGATGCCGGGGATATTTCCTCAGGACCCTACCAATTTTTCCTTTGTACCGTAGACACCTTGGTTGTGTCCGTTCGTCTAGCATTTAATTTGCGATATTTGATATCTGTGTTGCATCTAGGGATTTACCCTAGGAATAAAATGTTTGGTTGCAGTTGCGTATGAGTAATTGTGGAGATTTTACTAAGGACCACTGCGACTAATAATTTTCGCAAACACAGAATTAATTCACGCATCGCCACGACACCCGGCTTACAATCACACTCACTCCCCTACATGCACTAAGTGCAGAACCACACACACACACACACACACATTTAGCACCTAATCAACCGCCTCGCACACCAGACCACTCTCACCTCACCACAAATTTTTTCTGAAGAAAAATTTGTGGGTTTTTATTTCTACGGAGCTGCTAACACTCAACCGTAACCACCACCGATGCCTAGTCCTCATGATCACCTCCGCCTCGAAGAGCCACCACTCTAGCTGCGGCATCACGGTGATCATCAAGGATCATCACGCATAGGGGCAGCGAGAACCCGAGCAACGCCGCCACCGCTCCGGACATGAGAATCGTAAACCACCCCGGAAGCACGTCCTCCATTGGAGCCCCCGTCCGAGCTCCTGCGATCAGAAAAGGAGGAGGAAGAAGAAGTGAGGTAAGGTGTGATGAAGAAGAGAGTAACACTGCGTTCGTTTTATAGCCCGGGCTTGGTGCATGGTGAACGAGGTCCACCAGCGCCGCTCGTCGCCTGATCACCGGTGTTCGGAGGCGAATCCGCGAGCAGTGTCGACAAGGCGCTGGCCCGCGAGGTGAGTGCACGCTGCACCAGCAGCTAGCACGCCGCGCACTACCACAGTACGGCCCTAGATACCCTACGCGCTAGACGACGCAGATGGAGAAAGCGCGCGAGAGGGAGAGGGAGAAGAGAGCCGGAGGTAGAAGAAGAGACTGACAGTGGGCCCTGGGTCCACCTGTCAGCCGGAGGAAGCACTGTGCACTTGAGTGCGGCAAGCGAATTTTGGAATTTACACCTTTTCCGAATTTGTCGTAACAGTCACAGTAGAACCACAGCACTAGTGCCCCACTGTAGTTACACCAATTATCGGGAGCCCACATCAACTGTGCCTAAATAGGTTATTTTAAATAGCTTAGGAAAATCTCCTCGAAAGGTGGGTTTAATTTTGGTAACCACCTAATAAATCTCGAGGACGAGATTTTTTTAAGGGGGGTAGAGTTGTAACACCCCAAAAATTTAATCATGTTTTTACTAAATAAAAATTTGGCCAGAAATAAAATTTTGAATTATATCAAGTCCTTTATTATTTTCAGGGTATTTTCTGTTTCTGTTTATCAATATTCTTCCCTCCCTATAGAAATTTTTGAAAACAATATTGTGGCTTTGGTAGTTTTCTCAAATCATTTCATTTATATTTCAATAACAGTGGGAATTATTTTCATAATAAAGTTTGCCCCAAAATAATTCTTTTAATAGCATTTTCAATATTTTGAAATGCTCCTGTTGCACTGCAACCATTTTAAATAATTATTTAAAAATTTCACAAAAATTATGGGAGGTCATATGATGCCTACACATCACTTTTATGCAAAAACCTAACTTGGTGTTTTGAAAATTTTTAGCACAACATTCTCTTTTCAGTTCTGTCCTATTTTTGAGTTTCTACTGCAACCCTAATTTTTATTGCTCCAATGATTCTGAAATTTTTCCCACTCATTGTCCTTCCAACCAAAACCTTAAGTCCAGGAGATTAGCTTCATTTGCATCCTTTAAGTCCACCAAAAACTCCTCTGTAAGTTCTGTCCAGAACTGAAATTTGATAAAACTTGCACTAGCAAGTTACTCTTCTTGCCATACCAGCTTCACTATAGTATTTAACCACTAAGGAGACACCATCCTGGCAATTCTCACAGCCAACAAAGATTCCTAGATGGCCATAACATTTTGTCAAACAGCTCATGTGCATAACTGAATCTTTGCCTCTTTCCAAACTACACACACAATTTGATCATATGGCCAAGATAACATGTCCATCATCTTTTCCATCCTAGATAACACCACCCTGCCAAAAATTGGATCATTTGGATCAGCCTAAAACCCCTTGGCATTTCGTCGAGCAACTCCTGTGCATGCCTAGAGCACGAGCAGAGCGCTCGTTTGGCAGGCTCGGCCTCGCCTTCGCGTCATTGCTCTGTTGCTCCCCTCGCACGTCCTGATCCTCCCCTGATCGCCCAGTCAACGCTGAACACCGCCGACACCTCCCCCTTGGCTCTAGCACCGTTCCTCACCGACCACCACCGCCGCCATGGTCGGTAGCTCGGGCACGGCACCGCCCGAGCCGCTCAGACCCGCCAGCTCGCTCCCCTCTTAACTTCTAACCACCTGAGCCCATCCACTCCTCCACTGACTCACCGACCACTCCATCGGCCACCCAACGACCTCATCCTCGCCATCAATGGCCGCCGCCGACGTGTACCTCTCTGGAGGCCACGACACCGACCCTCCCCTGCCTATATTAGCCACCCTGAGCTCGTCTCATCCAACACATCACTTCACTATCCCTCCCAGCACCCTACTAGTCGAGTTCCTCAAGCCCCCGTGCTCCAATTTCCCCTCACCATCGCCATATCCTCCGCCTCGGCTCCGGCTGAATTCATGCCACTCCGACATCCCCCGCCCCACCCAAGCTCACCAATGAAGTCCCCACACCACGGCGAGCACGCCAATGCCCGGCCGATTCCATGGCCAGAGCACCCCAACTGCTCGGAGCCACCGCGGCCAGGCCACCACCGCCGCACCACCTTCGGCCATCCCCCGGCGCCATGCGACCCATCCCTGGCCGCGGCATGGAGCCCCGCATCCATCCCCATCCTCGTCGTCCCGCCTCGAGCCCCGTAGCCGCCGCAACGATCGTCGCCGGCGCCCCCTCTGTTGCCTGTCGAGAGGAGGGAGGAGGGGGAATTGAACCTGACCAGCGGGCCCGGCTGGTCAGTGGGAGAGGAAGAGAGAGAAGGAGGAGAGGGGCACCGCCGTGGGCAGTTGGGCTTGGCCCAGTGGCGCCTGCGGTTAAAACGCGCTCAAGGCGCTCCACTGCCTCCTCTCGTTTCTTTTTCTTTTCTCAGTATGATTCAAATATTTCCTCAGAAATGATTTCAAATCCAAAACCACCGGTTCAAATTTCTGTGGATTTCTAAAATCTTTTCCTATTTATACAAATAGGGTGGACATTTATCCTGAACTTTGTTTCTTCAAGATTTGTTAAAAAGTCTTTTTCCTTACTTATTTTCAACTTAGAAATTCTCTAAGTAATTAATATGAACTCCAAATGAATTGATTCATTTTCTGTTATTTTTTCATTTTTCATCTATTTTATTTTAGTAATTATTTCAAAAATATTTGAAACACTTTTTGGCACTGTTTTTGCTATGGGTAGTAATTCAAATTATTTTGAATATAGGAAATGGAGGGAAGAGAGTTTCCAAAACTTTTGAGTGCACCCCACACCTTTACATGCTCAAGGCAAGCATCTCGAACACTTGATATGGTGAATGCATGGTTGGTTATTTGCATGAATAGTGGAATTATGAATAATTTGAATTCTAATAAAATTTGGCAGATGGCAATTTTTGCATGCATGCATGATCATGTATATATTTTCTCTTGCATGCACTCCACTCAAGTTCTGACCTGCAGAAATTGTGAGAATCCAGGAGCGTGCTCCTGCCTTGGATGTGCCGGTGAGCACGGGCCATTTTTGACACGATGGTGTCACGTGATATATGTGGAGCATGCAAGGGTTGTGACCCTGTTTGTTATTACTCTTGAGAAAATACTTGTTGTGCTAACCACTGCAGGAAATATTTGAGCCTCCTGAGTCGACCGTAGATCGAGTCTTGTTCCGGTAACCCCCAAACTTGATCCATGCTACCACATGTCCCTACCACAGGTAGGGTATGGTTCAGTAAGTTGTTAACCCCTTTCCTGCACACACCGTACAGAGAGGCCATAGTGGAAGATACCATTGATCACTGGTAGGCATGCCACTTGGTCCGGGGGCATGGGTGTCTCCGATTGTAGTCGGAGAGGGGTCGCACCCCTATTTGCGCGCCGATAAAAATATTGTGATCCCATGCTATTGGAGGTTGTAGCCTTCCCACTTAGAGTTTTACTCCATCATTGCCTTGGGTGATTCCTGGCTTTGGTAAGTTAAAGCTGGTATGTGCGGGTTAGGTGTGTTTTCAACCCAAAGACCGTAATAGGAATTAGTCAGTGTCTCGGTGCTGACTAAGGAAATCCTTTACTTGTGGGTAAAGAGTACACCCTCTACAGAGTTTTAAAACCTATTCGAATAGCCGTGTCCGCGGTTAAGGGCTATAGTCTGGGTTGGTCAAGTGTCGGTCTTAGTGTCGGCCTCCGGAGGAAATAATTAAATTGAGCCTGAATTACTTTGCTGGATAATTATTGTCACCACTGATGCTATCATGAATATTTTTGGTTATCATGAATGATATGGTCATGCATATTAACATTGCTGTGGTCATGCATATTACTGTGGACTAACCCGTTTCTCTTATTTTAATTTCCTGAGTGTCTCAGGGGCTGGCTAGACTACCCCGGGCACTCAATTTTATTTTCAAGACCTCTCGTGGCGTCCCTAGAGTTAACAGGTGGTTTATCACGCCACTACTCTTGTGGACACCCGATTGGCATTTCTCTTCAAGTCCGACCGTGGCGTCACTTAACACCCGACTGGCATTTCTCTTCAAGACCTCTCGTGGCATCTCTCGAGTTTACAGGCGGTCCCGCCACTACTCTTGTAGACACCCGATTGGCATTTCTCTTCAAGACCTACCGTGGTGTCACTTGACATCCGACCGACATTTCTTTTATTTTATTTTCCTTTAACTTTCCTTGTTTATCATTAATATTTTTATATGTTCATTTATTTGTACATGCTAATACGTTATCATGCCATGATTTAATTCCTGACAGCATGCATTAAATATGAGCCCATCATGAGCATATGCATATAGTTTAGTTCATCATGATCATATATTAACGGCTGCATTCGGTATATCTTTTGTTCATGATGTTTGCGAGTACATTGCAACGTACTCACAGGCTTGTCCCTGGCTATTTACGTGGCCAGGTTAGAAGTTCTACGTGAAGTACCACAGCGACGATCGTGCGGAGCCTAGGATAGCAGCCACGCGGATAGGAATTATCCGGGTCAGCTGTTCCTGTGGGAATGGAGCCCCATCGACGCTGGAGAACCACGAGTCATTTCCGTCATCCACCACCGGAATCCCTGTTGTATTATTAGACCTTTATGGTCTTGTATCCAATTCTTGTAATAGCTTGGTAGTTCTGTAACAAGGACGTGTCCACCAGTAACAGTAATCCTGGGCTGGTGATGACACGAGGGGTTAATTTCTGGGATATCGTGTCCCGGCCCCGGCAGTATCCTCCCAGAATCTAGTCGAATTACCATCTCCAATGATGAATTTAGTCCTATGGAAGAAAGCCGCTTTCGTTCTCATTAACCCCTTCCAGAAAGGTGAATCATTGGGTCTTACAGTAACCTGGGCTAAGGTCTTAGATTATAGGCACTTATTACATAAAATTTGTACCCACGTGCCTTCGATCTCAACAGACAGCCTGTACAGCCATTTACTGAGCAGACATCTATTATTTACCTCTAAATTCTCAATCCCGAGACCACCCTGGTCCTTCGGCCTACAAATGATATCCCACTTAGTAAGCATGTATTTCTTCTTGATTTCATCGCACTGCCAAAAGAATTGTGATCGATAGAAGTCTAACCTTTTCCGTACCCCTACAGGTACTTCAAAGAAAGACAGAAGGGACATCGGCATACTCGTGAGCACTGAGGTTATTAGTACTAGCCGACCTCCATACGACATAAGCTTACCCTTCTAGCAACTTAGTTTTTTTTCAAATCAATCTTCAATACATTTCCACTCCTTGTTAGATAGTTTGCGATGGTGAATTGGTATGCCCAAATAACTAAATGGTAGGGTACACAGTTCACATCCCAACAGTTGTTTGTAAGCATCTTGTTCATCTTCGGCTCTCCCAAAACAGAAACATTTCGCTTTTGTTAAAATTAAACTTCAATCCCGACAATTGTTTGAATAGGCATAGCACAAGCTTCATATTTCTGGCCTTTGTCAAATCATGTTCCATGAAAATAATAGTGTCGTCAGCGTACTGTAGTATGGACACCCCACCATCTATAAGATGTGGTACTAGTCCTCCTACTTGGTCGTCCTCTTTAGCTCTACTTATGAGAATTGCCAACATATCCGCCACTATGTTGAACAAGATAGGAGACATCGGATCCCCCTGTCTTAGACCCTTTTGCGTCTGGAAGTAGTGACCTATGTCGTCGTTCACTTTAATCCCAACACTTCCTTTTTGTACAAATGAATCAACCTGTTTCCTCCAGGAACCATTGAATCCCTTCATACGTAAGGCTTGTTGTAGCAACAGCCAGTTAACCTTATCGTACGCTTTTTCAAAATCCACCTTGAAGAGTACCCCGTCCAGTTTCTTCGAGTGGATCTCATGTAGTGTTTCATGTAGGACAACCACACCCTCCAGTATGTTTCTGCATGGCATAAATATCGTTTGAGTTGGTTGCACCACACTATCTACAATTCGCGTCAGTCGATTTGTACCAACTTTAGTAAATATTTTAAAGCTCACATTGAGCAGATATATCGGTCGGAACTGTTCAATGCGCACTGCCTCCTCCTTCTTTGGCAACAACGTTATTGTTCCAAAGTTTAGGTGGAATAGTTGTAGTTGGCCACACAACAAGTCATGGAACATTGGCACTAGGTCACCCTTAATGATATGCGAGCATTTCTTATAAAATTATGCTGGGAAGCCATCTGGGCCTAGTGCCTTATTATTCTTCATCTATGATATGGCCTCAAACACCTCCTTTTCGTGAATGGTGCGCATAAAATCTCATTCTCGTCTGTCCTGAGCTGAGGAATATCCCCAATCATGTGCTCATCCAGAGACACAAAATTGTCGTCACGAGCACCAAATAGTTGTTTATAGTAGTTAGATATATACAATTTCAGGTTCTCATGTCCTACAGTTGTACCCTCTTCTTGCTCAAGCTAGAAACTTTTCTTCTTTCTGTGTTTTCCATTTGAAATCATATGGAAAAACTGGGTATTGTCGTCCCCGTAGTCCGCGCCAGAGTGACTTCCTCCTAACTGAGGATGATGAGTTGGTCAACAAATATGGACACATACTGTTAGTTGATCCTTGCGAAAATGTGACCTTAGAGTTTGAACCAGTTGAGAGTAAACATGCTTGGAGTAGCCAAATCCACCTTCAAAATATTCTTCTATCAACTCAATTTTTGTTTTTCATGCAGGCTTTGAGAGAGAAGTGGCTTATAGTGAAATTCTGATCATGTAAAGTTCAAAATAAAACGTCTGTGATATGTGCATAGTTACCCTTGTTAGCTACCCAAATTTTAACATTTATTTCCATTCTCGTCAGTCTAATAACGAAACATAAGAATTTATTCAGACTATGCTCTAGTATGAATTACCCAGGCAATTCTCCTGTAGTATATAACAATATGTACATCTCGCAATAAATTCATTATTATGTTAGTATGGGCAGAACACTGCTGAATTAAATAAACAAATGAACTGACCAATTAAAAGGGCGGTGGCAAATGGTAGACATCTAAAATGATAATGCTGACCCCTATGGTTTCCGCCGCCGCCGCTGATACCTCTCCAACGTATCTATAATTTTTGCTTGTTCCATGCTGTTATATTATCAATCTTGGATGTTTTACAATCATTTTATAGCAACTTTATATCATTTTTTGGGACTAACCTATTGACATAGTGCCCAGTGCCAGTTGCTGTTTTTTGCTTGTTTTTTACTTCACATAATATCAGTATCAAACGGAGTCCAAACGCAGCGGAACTTTTTGGAGAATTTTTATGGACCAGAAGGAACAACATGGGCCAAAGAAGTACCAGAGGGGTGCCCCGAGGAGGCCCAGGCGCGCCCTGGTGGGTTGTGCCCACCTCGGTGGCCTCCCGCACCACCTCTTCGCTCTACAAATACCCCAATATTCCAAAAACCCTAGGGGAGTCGACGAAACACAATTCCAGCCGCCGCAAGTTCCAGAACCACCAGATCCAATCTAGACACCATCACGGAGGGATTCATCATCCTCATTGGTGCATCTCCGATGATGCGTGAGTAGTTCATCATAGACCTACGGGTCCGTAGTCAGTAGCTAGATGGCATCCTCTATCTCTTTTAATTCTCAATACAATGGTCTCTTGGAGATCTATTTGATGTAACTCTTTTTGCGGTGTGTTTGTTGGGATCCGATGAACTTTGAGTTTATGATCAGATTTATATCCATGAATATTTTTTGAGTCTTATTTTGATCTCTTATATGCATGATTACTTATAGCCTCGTATTTCTTCTTCCAATCTTTGGTTTAGTTAGGCCAACTAGATCAATTTTTCTTGCCATGGGAAGAGGTGCTTTGTGATGGGTTCGATCATGCGGTGTTCTTTCCGAGTGACAGAAGGGGCAGCCAGACACGCATGTATCGTTGCTATTAAGGATAACAAGATGGGGGCTATTCCTACATGAATATATCTCGTCTACATCATGTCACCGTTCTTATTGCATTACTCCGTTTCTCCATGAACTTAATACACTAGATGCATGATGGATAGCGGTCGATGTGTGGAGTAATAGTAGTAGATGCAGGCAGGAGTCGGTCTACTAATCTTGGACGTGATGCCTATATAATGATCATTGCCTTGGATATCGTCATAATTATTCGATCTTCTATCAATTGCCCAACAGTAATGTGTTTACCCACCATGTGTTATTTTCTCGAGAGAAGCCACTAGTGAAATCTACGGCCCCCGGGTCTATTCTTTATCATATTTGCTTTGAGGTCTATTTTTATTTGCTTTTGTTTTCATATCTATTATTCCAAAAACCCAAAAATACCTTGCTGCACTTTTTTATTATTTGTTTTATTCCGCATTTTATCGAGATCTATTTATCCAATCTACCACAAATTTATATATCTTTTTACCGTGGAGGGATTGACAACCCCTCTTACGCGTCGGGTTGCAAGTATTTGTTCTTTGTATGCAGGTACCGTTTACATTGTGTTGCTTGGTTCTCCTACTGGATTGATACCTTGGTTTCATAACTAAGGGAAATATCTACCGTAGCTGTGCTGCATCATCCCTTCCTCTTTGGGGAAATACCGACGTAGTTCAAGCGACATCAGCCGCCGCCACTCTGCCTCATGAGCAGGTGCTCACTATCTTGGTGCGGAGCAAGAAGAAGCGCAAAGATGGCAGCGGATATGGGCGATGCCTCTCGGAACAAGGGATCTAGCCACCGTGATCTCCCAGCGCATCGAGGAGGAGGGTGTGACGACCCCGGCTTAATCGTGTACTAACCATACATGCAATTGCACACGATCAAGCCTAAGGTCTCACTTGAAGATATCACAACACAACTCTAAAACATAAATAAAGTCATACAAGCTTAATATTACAAGCCAGGGCCTCGAGGGCTCGAATACATAGCTCGATGGCATACAAGTGTCAGCGGAAGCATCAGATATCTGGGTACAGATATATTACAGAAAGAGAGATAAGCCTTCACAGAGGCGGAGCAAAATAAAATCTACGATCGAAAGGCGTGGGGCCTCCTGCCCTGGACCCTCCGAATCCTACTCCTGGTCGTCGGTCGGCTCCTCGTAGTAGTAGTACTCTCCGGGCTGGTAGTAGTAGTGGTCATTGACAGGGACAACTGGCTCCGGGACTCCATCGTCTGGATGCGTCAAAGGGGTAAAGGGGGAAAAAGGAAAATAAAGCAAACGTGAGTACTCATCCGAAGTACTCAGCAAGCAAGGATCTACACTACATATGCAACATTTTCAAAGGGGGCTGTATATGTGGACTGGGCTGCAGAAATGCCAGAATAGAAGGGAAAAGCCTAGTCCTATCGAAGACTAGCATCTTCAAGCATCTTCATCAGTCTTGCAGCATTAGAAGAGAGCAGAATAACATAATGTAAAGTATAGCAGTGTCATCAACCTCGGCCAGAGATTCTTCCTCGACTCCCTGCGAGAAAGCAATCCCAGAGCCGTACTATCCAGTTATCATCTCAAGTCATGTTCTAGTTGTACCGATAGGGATACAACTCCGAGTGTCCGTTACCGTAGGACAGGCTATCGATAGAAGTTTCTTCCCTGCAGGGGTGCACCAACTCACCCACCACGCTCGCTTAACTCCGGCCGGACACACTTTTCGAGGTCATGCCCGGCCTCGGCTAAGCAACACGCCGCAACCCGACCAAATACTTAACAGAGAGGTCAGCACGCCGGACTAAACCTATGCCCCCAGGGGTCTTGGGCCTTCGCCCCGGGAACTCCTGCATGTTACGTTCACGGCCGAGAGCAGACCTAGCAACCCCTTAATACAAGCGCAGTTGCGTAACCAATCCAACTCGGCGCGCGCCGCTCAATCGCTGACGTCCATTAAGCTTCGGCTGAAGTATACGACGCAGAACGCCCATACTATGCCCACATGATGGTTAGTGCTATCAGGCCAGAGGCCCCTCGGATCAAATATCCAAACCGTTAGTGGATTAGGAGCACGCGGAAACAAGCAGAGACTCACGATCGATGTGACCCCGTCGCCCCGTCTCGAGGACTTGCGGCAAGGGCTAAGAATGCCCGGCCACGCCTCGTAGTTATCTCGCGGGCACCTCTCAGGTCAACCCGACTCCACATCACTTCGCATTCATGCTCGCGTGGGTACCCCTCAGGGCCGACCCGTCTTTAGTATCATGTTATCATGGTTCAGTGTTCAGTCATAGTAACCAAGTCTCCGTGTGTCTGACACCAAGGGGGGAACCCTGAGGAATCACCCTCGATGGAGTTCCAGCTCGATGCTATCGTCAAGGTGAATGAATGAGGAATCACCCTCAAGGTCCACACTTGAGAAATTGCACGACGACGTCGTTATCGGGGGTGGTGTAGGAGGAATCACCCTCGCTTACCACGACCGATTAACTAACCTACAAGGTTATCATCAGAAGTGCTGACGAGGTATCACCCTCGGCACTAGATAGTAACCCAGTAGAGTCGAGCATCTTAGGGGAAGTGACGTGTGGTGCCAGGGTCTGATCTTCGATCCCGTTGCTCGGGTCTTCTGAGAGTCCAGCGGGGCAGTCGGGACAAGTGGGTCTCTGGTAAGGCTCTACCCATCCTATACTAAACAGTTTAGGAGAACAGGCAGGTATCAAAAGTAGGCTACAATAAAGCAGGCTATGCAGCATATATAGGACAACAGTAGCAGCAGTAACTTCTAATGCAAGCATAAGAGAGAAGAGAGTGGGCGATATCGAAATGCTCAAAATGGGGGTGCTTGCCTGTCTGCTCGACGGCAAGGGCCTGATCGTCGGGGACGTAGTCGTACTCCGGAGTGGCGTCTGCCTCAGGATCTACGGCAACGTCAGGATCTACCGAAAGAGAAGAAGGGGAAGAAACAAGTGAATATAATGCAAACAGATGCAACACAGTGCGTGCGATGCTATGATGCAGTGCAGGGTTGCCTAAGTATGCCTCTAAGTCATTTTAGTTATTTTTAGAATTAATCTGGGATTTAATAACCGGTGTGTATGCACTATTCATCTACCAGAATCGGGCTCGGAGTTACGAGTTCTTCTACGTAGGGGGTTCCGGCATCGAAACAGACGACACGATCAAATTCGTCTCGTCGTTCTGAGCAACTTTCATGTTTTAAGTTTTTCGATCTGAGCTACGGTTTAAAAGTTATTAATTTTTTAAGATTTATTGATTTTATGGAATTATTTTTATTAGCAGAAATGATTTATGACATCAGCATGACTACGTGATGACGTCAGCAGTCAACGGAGACGCTGACCAGGTCAATCCTGACATGTGGGTCCAGTGGGACCCACATGTCAGTGGCTCAGCTAACTGAACAGAGTTAGACTAACTTAATAACCTAATTAGCAGGTGGGCCCGTCCTGTTAGTGTCTAATATAATTACCAGATTAACTTAATTAACCAAAAACATTAATTATGCACGTGGGTCCCACATGTCAGTTGCTGGGGCCGGCCCAGTTAGCAGTTGACCTGGTCAACTGGGTCAACTGGGCCCGCGGGGCCCAGCTGCCAGTGACTCAGGGGCCCCACCTGTCGGGCCACATCGGCGACGGCGCCGGAATAGCGTCGGCGCCTCTCCAGCGGCGGAAGATCGCCGGACTTGGTCGGAAATCCGCTACAGTGCACGGAAAAAGGCGCGGCTAGGCGCGTTCGAACGGCTGTTGATGCCGCGTCGAGTGGTGGTGGCGCTGTGGCCTGGAACGGCGTGTGGTGATGACTGCGAGCAACACGGCGGACGCCGGCGTCCGGGCGTCATCGGAACTGGGGCTACGGGGATCGTCAGGATGCACTGTTGTGCTCGCTGGGCTCCTGGAAGCACCAGGAGCTCGATGCCGTGCTCAGGCGAGCACGACAGGGCCCTTGGCCACGGCGGCGTAGCGATCTGTGGCGGCCAGAGCTCGGGATCAACGTCGAGCTAGCTACGGCGTGTGCGGGAGACAATGGGGAGGAGCAGGGGACGGTGAAGCTCACCGTGCGGCACGCAAGTTGGCCGTTGACAGATTAGTAGCAGCAGAATGGCGAATCGACGGCGGCGGCGTCCTGCGATCCGAAGGGGAAGAAGAAACTGGGGCAGCTCCTGGAAGCGCCCGGCGTCGCGTGGCTCGACGGGGAGATGTAGTCGACGGAGACGGAGCGCGTGGACAGCTCGGAGAGACGAGCAAACGCCGGTGGCCACGGTTTCGTCGGAGATGCAGCGATGAGCGCGTTCGGGACAGAGGGGAGAGGCGAGCGCGAGCGCTGGAGTGCGAGTGAGAGATGGGGGAAATGACGGGGAGGACCAGGGGGAACGAACGGAGGCTCGGCCTTATCTCCTCCCTGTCAGTGGGCGTCGGCGCCGTCGCCGTGTCGTCGCTTGGCTGGCGCGCGCGCGCAGCCTTGGCGAGGCTGACACGGGGAGGAGGGAGACGGAGCTGGGCCAGGTGGGCCATGGTCGGGGCACTGTGCAGTAAGGCCCAGTGCACAGTGCCTCGTGTTATTTTTTTTTCTGTTTTGTGTTTTTCTTTTATTTGTTTTCTGTTTGGTATTAGTTAGGGCACTTATGCACTTTTGTAAAATATGGAACTTGGTCCAAATAATGCAATGCAATATTACCCATCACCGAAAACTTGTTTGGGCAGATTTGGATTTCATTTGAATTTAATATGATTTTAAATGGATTTAATAATTCTGTTTTGGGGTTGTTTCAATTTGTTTGAGTCACTCATCTAACTCCAAATTAATTGATGATGGTTTTATAAATGTTCCTGGATTATTTGCCAATTAATGAACATTTCCCATCAGTGTTTGATCAACTTCATATTTCACTTATAAATTTGAGTTGGTTTTCATAATTGAATTTGAATTGGATCCTTAACCCATGTGACTTGGCACTGCAAATGGTCATGACTTGGCAAGATTACCAGTTGATCACAGTGGTAGTTACACAGGGGTGTTACAAGTTCTCCTCCTCTAAAAGAAATTCTCGTCCCGAGAATTTAGGAGGTAGAAGGAAAGAGGTCGGGATATTCTTCCCGAAGATGATCCTCGCGTTCCCAAGTGGCTTCATCTTCAGTATGATTCGACCACTGCACTTTCAGGAACTTGGTCGTCTTCTGACGAGTTCGACGTTCAGCTTCATCAAGGATGCGGATCGGATGCTCCTTATAAGATAAGTCGTCTTGCAACTGAAGCATCTCGTGATCCACTGCACGGTGCGGAGATTCATTGAAGCATTTGCGAAGTTGCGACACGTGGAAGACATCATGAATATGAGAGAATTGTGGTGGCAACTCCAATTTATAAGCCACCTGTCCACGTCTAGCCATGATGCGGAAAGGACCAATATAGCGGGGAGCTAGCTTGCCCTTGATTCCGAAACGACGGGTGCCCTTCATAGGAGTGACACGCAGATAAGCTTGATCACCTGGTTGATAAGTCAGACCCCATTGTTTGCGATCATAGTTGCTCTTCTGGCGGTCCTGAGCTGCTTTGATATTCTCTCGGACAATTCTGACTTGTTCTTCGACATGCTGAATAATGTCCGGTCCAACAAGAGGTCGTTCCCCAGTTTCTGACCAGTTCAGAGGGGTTCGACACTTACGTCCATAAAGCACTTCGAAGGGGGCCATTTTCAAGCTGGCTTGATAACTGTTGTTATAAGAGAACTCGGCATACGGGAGAGATTCCTCCCATTTCTTACCGAAGGATATAACACAAGCACGAAGCATATCTTCAAGTACTTGGTTAACTCGCTCGACTTGGCCTTGGGACTGAGGATGATAAGCTGAACTCCATGTAATGTGAGTGCCCATAGCTTCTTGGAAACTTTCCTAGAACTTGGACGTGAAGAGACCACCACGGTCCAAACTGATCTCCTTCGGAATTCCGTGGAGTGAAACGATTCTGGAGATATACAGCTCTGCTAGCTGGCTAGCAGTGATAGTCTCCTTAACAGGTAGGAAATGAGCAACCTTGGAAAGTTGGTCGACGACGACAAGAATAGCGTCGTGACCTTTCTGAGACTTGGGAAGACCAGTAATGAAATCCATCTGCACTTTATCCCATTTCCATAGAGGAATAGGGAGTGGTTGAAGAATTCCAGCAGGCTTCTGATGTTCTGCTTTCACGCGACGGCATACGTCACATTCAGCAACATAACGAGCAATGTCCTGCTTCATTCTAGACCACCAGTACCTCTGTCGAAGATCGCGATACATCTTGGTGCTACCCGGATGGATAGACAGCGGTGTATCATGAGCCTCCTTCATGACTATGTCAGTCATCAGCTCGAAGCGAGGCACTACAATGTGGTCTCTGAAATATAATGTTCCATCTTCAGCAACTGAGAAATCCCGGTACTTATCAAGGTGAAGCTCCTTCTTCATCAATTCAATTTTAGCATCTTTGGCTTGCGCTTCCTTAACAGCCTTCTAAAGATTTGGCTGTACCACAAGGTTATTAAGAGAACCTTGGGGAACAATTCGCAGATTCAGCTGATTCAATTCTGCATAGAGACGAGGTTGAGCTCGCCTAACCATGAGGTTGTTGCAATATGACTTGCGGCTTAGGGCATCGGCCATTACATTAGCCTTGCCCGGGGTATATGAAATACCGCAGTCATAGTCCGTAATTGTTTCTAACCATCGTTGCTGACGGAGATTAAGATCAGGTTGAGTGAACAAGTATTTCAGACTCTGATGATCGGTATAAATCTCACACCGATTACCAAGAAGGTAATGTCGCCATAACTTTAATGCATAGATCACTGCAACAAGTTCAAGATCATGCACTGGATAATTTTCTTCATGCGGACGCAATTAACGTGAAGCATACGCAATCACTCTTCGTTCTTGCATTAGGACACAGCCTAATCCCTGACGAGAGGCGTCGCAGTATATGACAAAGTCTGTGACGACCCCGGCTTAATCGTCCACTAATCATACGCGCAAATGCGCACGATCAAGCCTAAGGACTCACTTGAAGATATCACAACACAACTCTAAAACATAAATAAAGTCATACAAGCTTTATATTACAAGCCAGGGCCTCGAGGGCTCGAATACATAGCTCGATGGCATACAAGCGTCAGCGGAAGCATCAGATATCTGAGTACAGATATATTACAGAGAGAGAGAGAAATAGGCCTTCATAGAGGCGGGGTAAAATAAAATACTACGATCGAAAGGCGTAGGCCTCCTGCCCTGGACCCTCCGATCTTACTCCTGGTCGTCAGTCGGCTCCTCGTAGTAGTAGTACTCGACAGGCGGGTAGTAGTATGGGTCGTCGGCTGGGGCGTCTGACTCAGGGGCTCCGTCGTCTGGTGGCATCAAATGGAATATGGGGAAAAAAGAAAATAAAGCAAACGTGAGAACTCATCCAAAGTACTCAGCAAGCAAGGATCTACAGTACATATGCATCATTGTCAAAGGAATGGCTGTATATGTGGACTGGGCTGAAGAAATGCCAGAATAGAGGGGGAAAGCCTAGTCCTATCGAAGACTAGCATCTTCAACAATCTTCGACAGTCTTGCAGCATTAGAAGAGATCAGATGAACATAATGTAAAGCAGTAGTAGTAGTATCATCAACCTCGACCTGAGATCCTTTCTCGACTCCCTGCGAGAAAGCAATCCCAGAGCCGTACTATCCAGTTCTCATCTCACGTTCTAGTTGTACCGATCGGGATACAACTCCGATTGTCCGTTACAGTAGGACAGGCTATCGATAGAAGTTTCTTCCCTGTAGGGGTGCACCGACTTACCCACCACGCTCGCTTAACTCCGGCCGGACACACTTTTCTGGGTCATGCCCGGCCTTGGCTAAGCAACACGCCGCAACCCGACCAAATACTTAACAGAGAGGTCAGCACGCCGGACTAAACCTATGCCCCCAGGGGTCTTGGGCCATCGCCCCGGGAACTCCTGCGCGTTGCGTGGGCGGCCGAAAGCAGACCTAGCAACCCCTAATACAAGCGCGGTTGCGTAACCAGTCCAATCCAGCGCACGCCGCTCAGTCGCTGACGTCCATTAAGCTTCAGCTGAAGTATACGACGCAGAACGCCCATACTATGCCCACGTGATGGTTAGTGCTGTCGGGCCAGAGGCCCCTCGGATCAAATATCCAAACCATAGTGGATTAGGAGCGCGCGGAAACGAGCAGAGACTCACGATCGATGTGACCCCGTCGCCCCATCTCGAGGACTTGCGGCAAGGGCTAAGAATGCCCGGCCACGCCTCGTATTTATCTCGCGGGCACCTTCCAGGTCAACCCGACTCCACATCACTTCGCATTAGGCTCGCGCGGGTACCCCTCAGGGCCGACCCGTCTTTAGTAACATAGTTTAGTGCAAGTCAACTCAATCCACAGTATCTGTGTGTCTGACACCAGGGGAGCCCTGAGGAATCACCCTCGATGGAACCCCACCTGATGTTATCATCAAGGTGAACGAAGGAGGAATCACCCTCGAGGTCCACACTTGAGGAGTTGCGCGACGATGTTGTTATCGGGGGTGGTGTAGGAGGAATCACCCTCGCTTACCACGACCGAGTAACTAACCTACAAGGTTAACATCAGAAGTGCTGACGAGGTATCACCCTCGGCACTCGACGGTAACCCAGCAGTGTCGGCAACTAAGGGGAAGTGATGTGCGGTGCCGGGGTCTAGTCTTCAATCCCGATGATCGGGTCTTCTGATATCCAGCAGGGCAGTCGGGATCCAGTGGGGGCCTCTGTCGTGTCTCTACCCAGCCTATACTAAGCCGTCTAGGATAACCAGAAAGGTAACAAGGCAGGGTACAATAATCAGGCTATGCAGCAGATATAGGAAAACAGTAGCAGTAGCAGTTCTAATGCAAGCATAAGAGAGAAGAGAATAGGCGATATAGGCATGCTCAAAATGGGGGTGCTTGCCTGTTTGCTCTGGGGCAAGGACAAGGTCTTCAGTGGTACCGTCGGGGACGTAGTCGTACTCCTAAGCTGCGTCTGCCTCGGGAGCTACGTCAACGTCGGGGTCTACCGAGAGGGAAGAGGGGGAAGAAACAAGTAAACATAATGCAAACATATGCAATATGGTGCGTGTGATGCTATGATGCAGTGCAGGGTTGCCTAATTATGTATCTAAGTTATTTTAGTTATTTTTAGAATTATTCTGGGATTTAATATCCGACGTGTGTGCACTATTCATCTACAGGATTCGGGTCCGGAGTTATGAGTTCTTCTATGTAGGGGGTTCCGATGGAGAAACGGACGGCACAATCAGACTCGGCTCGTCGTTCTGAGCAACTTTCATGTTTTAACTTTTTCGATCCGAGCTACGGTTTAAAAGATATGAATTTTTAGAGTTTTAAATGATTTTCTGGATTTATTTTAATAACAGAAATGGATTTACTGCATCAGCAGTGATGTCAGCAATGCGTCAGCGCGGCTGACTGGTCAAGCTGATAGGTGGGACCCACCTGTCAGCCTCTCTGGTCTAACAGAGGTATAAACTAATCTACAGGGCTAATTAGTGGGGTGGACCCCACATGTCAGTGAGACATTAGGTTAATTATCTAGTTTTATTTAATTAAATGTCTAATTAGTCTAATTATCGAACGGGGCCCACATGTCAGCGGCTAGTGAACAGTACCCCACGTTGACCATGGTCAACGGGGTCAAAGTGGGCCCGTGGGACCCACTGGCAGTGACCCAGTGGCGGGGCCCGCTTGTGCCACGTAAGCGGCGGCCGGCGTCTCGCCGGCGGCGACCAGAAACGTGGCGGATGGCCTCGGCCATCGTCGGAAAATGCCTACGGGCGTCCGTTCGGCGCGCGGTTGGGCGCGTTGGACCGGTCACTCGGCCGCGCGTCTGATCGTGGCGGTGGCTTCACCGGAATCTCACCGGAGCAGCGACGGCGAGTGGCGGGGCGGACGCCGGCGTTCGGGTCCTGCTGGGAAAACGGCTTCAGCGAGCTAAAGGCCCCACGGAGGGAATGGGGAGGCGCTGCGCGATGCGGCGAGCTCAACGGCCGCGGTCCCGTGACCATTTGGTCACCGGAGACTCGCTAGAGTCGGGTGCGGGCGGCGCCGACTTCGGGCACGCATCGAGCTAGATGACAGAGGGCATGGGGAAGCCCAGGCGCGGCCGCATTCGACTCCTGGGGTTGCCAGGAGCACGATGCCGTGCTCAGCCGGGCATGGCAGTGGCCATGTCCACGAGCACGAGCTCGTCGGCGGCGGGCAGAGTGCGGCTACGGCAGTGGCTAGCTACGGCGGTTCCTACGGCGTAGCGAGAGAGAGGAGGGGAGGAGCTCACCGTGCAGGCTCACACGTAGGCCCGGCGAGTGGTTTAGTAGCTGTAGTGGTTCGGCGTCGCCGGAATCGCGCCGGAGACAGAGAAGAAGGGGGCGGCGATGCACGGCGCCTTTGGGGCTCCCCTGCTCCTCCAACTGGCTCCGGACGGTGAAGTCGAGAGCGGCGGAGCTCGCAGACGTGCTGGCCGGGCTCGGGGACGACGGTGGCCACGCGAACGACGGCGGGTGGCTGCGGTGGCGCAATACCGGTGGATCTAGGGGGGAAAGGAGCGCCGCAGAGCGAGGAAGAGAGGGGGAGAGTGGATAGGAGTGGACGGAGGGGTCGAGGGGCTCCTCCTTATCCTCTTCCCGCCTCCCTGTAGCGTTGGTGGGGGCGGCGTGTCGACGCCGCGCCGGCGCGCGCGCGCGCGGCCGGAGGCGCGTGGACACGGCGACAGAGAGAGAGAGAGAGAGAGCTAGATGGGCCAGTGGGCCGGGTCTAAGTGCACTGTGCACTTAGGCCCAGTCCACAGTAGCTTTTCACTTTTCTTTTTTGTTCTTTATTTCTTTTCTCTTTTTGGAAATGATTAGGCCACTATTGCACTTTTGTAAAATATGGGAGTTGACCCAAATATTGCAATGCAATATTAGCTCTCACCAAAAAGTGGTTTGAACGGTTTTGGAAGCCATTTGATTTAGTAATGATTTTAAATGAATTTAATATTGCTGTTTTGGGTGTTGTTTCATCTAGTTAGAGTCACTTGTCCAACTCCAAATATTTTGATATTGATTTTAGAAGTGTTCCTGAATTATTTGCCATTTAATGAACATTTTCCTAACAGTGTTTGGTCAACTTTATATTTCACTTTTGAATTTGAGTTGATTTTCAGATGTGAATTAGAATTGGATCATTAACCCATATGACATGGCACTGCAAATGATCATGACTTGGCAGTTTTAACAGAGTGTCACAGAGCTTATTACAAGGGGGTGTTACAAGTTCTCCTCCTCTAAAAGAAATTCTCGTCCCGAGAATTTAGGAGGTAGAAGGAAAGAGTCCGGGATATTCTTCCCGAAGATGATCCTCGCGTTCCCAAGTGGCTTCATCTTCAGTGTGATTCGACCACTGCACTTTTAGGAACTTGGTCGTCTTCTGACGAGTTCGACGTTCAGCTTCGTCGAGGATGCGGATCGGATGCTCCTTATAGGAAAGATCATCTTGTAGCTCAAGCATCTCATGATCCACTGCACGGTGCGGGGATTCCTTGAAGCACTTACGGAGTTGCGACACGTGGAAGACATCATGAATATGGGAGAATTGCGGTGGCAACTCCAATTTATATGCCACCTGTCCATGTCTAGCCACGATGCGGAAAGGACCAATATAGCGAGGAGCTAGCTTGCCCTTGATTCCGAAACGACGGGTGCCCTTCATTGGAGTGACACGAAGATAGGCTTGATCACCAGGTTGATAGATCACACCCCATCGCTTACGATCTTAATTATTCTTCTGACGGTCTTGAGCTGCTTTGAGATTCTCCCGGACAATTCGGACTTGTTCTTCGGCATGTTGAATAATGTCCGGTCCAACAAGAGGTCGTTCCCCAGTTTCTGACCAATTCAGAGGGGTTCGACATTTACGACCATAAAGAACCTCAAAGGGGGCCATTTTCAAGCTGGCTTGATAGCTGTTGTTATAAGAGAACTCGGCATACGGGAGAGATTCCTCCCATTTCTTAACGAAAGATATAACACAGGCTCGAAGCATATCTTCAAGCACTTGATTAACGCGCTCAACTTGGCCTTGGGATTGGGGATGATAAGCTGAACTCCAGGTAATATGAGTTCCCATTGCTTTCTGGAAACTTTCCCAGAAATGGCCAGTGAAAATGCTGCCATGGTCTGAACTGATTTCCTTGGGAATACCATGAAGTGAAACAATTCTGGAGATATATAGCTCTGCTAGCTGACTAGCAGTAATAGTCTCCTTAACTGGCAGAAAGTGTGCAACCTTGGAAAGTTGGTCAACGACGACAAGAATAGCATCGTGACCCTTCTGAGACTTGGGAAGACCAGTAATGAAGTCCATTTGCACTTTATCCCACTTCCATAGAGGAATAGGGAGCGGTTGCAGAATTCCAGCATGTTTTTGATGTTCTGCTTTCACGCGACGACAAACGTCACACTCAGCAACATAACAAGCAATATCTTGCTTCATCCTAGACCACCAGTACCTTTGACGAAGATCTCGATACATCTTGGTACTACCCGGATGGATAGATAGCGGTGTATCATGGGCCTCCTTCATGACTTTGTCAGTCATCAGCTCGAAGCGAGGTACTACAATGCGGTCTCGGAAGTACAAGGTTCCATCTTCAGCAATCGAGAAATCCCTGTACTTTTGGAGGTGAAGCTCTTTCTTCATTAGGCCAATTTTGGCATCTTTAGCTTGCGCAATTTTGATAGCTTTCTCAAGATCTGGCTGTATCACCAGGTTATTAAGAGAACCTTGCGGAATGATGCAGAGATTCAGCTTGCGACATTCTTCATATAGCTGAGGTTGAGCTTGCTTTACCATGAGGTTACTACAATATGACTTGCGGCTCAAAGCATCAGCCATCACATTAGCTTTGCCGGGAGTGTATGAAATTCCACAGTCAGAATCGGTGATTGTTTCCAACCAATGCTGCTGACGAAGATTAATTTCCGGTTGAGTGAATAAGTACTTCAAGCTCTGATGATCGGTGTAAATCTCACACCGATTACCAAGGAGGTAATGACGCCACTGCTTCAAAGCATAAACGACAGCAGCAAGTTCGAGGTCGTGCACTGGGTAATTCTCTTCATGTGGACGCAGTTGTCGCGAAGCATAAGCAATAACTCTTCGCTCTTGCATTAGGACACAACCTAGTCCTTGGCGAGAGGCGTCGCAGAAGATCACAAAATCTTTGCGAGAGTCTGGAGGAGCAAGGACTGGAGCAGAAGTCAACTTGTCCTTGAGGGTCTGGAAGCTTTCCTGACATTTGTCTGTCCACTCAAACTTAACGCCTTTGTGGAGTAGATTAGTCAGGGGCTTGGCAATCTTGGAGAAATTCTCAATGAAACGGCGACAATAACTTGCAAGCCCGAGAAAACTTCTGACTTGCTTGACATTCTTCGGAGGGGTCCAGTCAAGAATAGCCTGAACTCGCTCCGGGTTAACTGCGATACCATCCTTGGAGATGACATGTCCAAGGTAGGTTACCTCAGAAAGCCAGAATTCGCACTTAGAGTACTTGGCATATAATTGGTGCTCTCGAAGTCTCTCCAGAACAAGACGAAGGTGCTCAGCATGTTCTTCTTTGTTCTTCGAATAAACCAGAATATCATCCAGATATACCACGACGAATTTGTCGAGGTAATCCATGAATATGTAATTCATTAGGCGGGAGAATGTAGCTGGAGCGTTTGTTAAACCAAACGACATGACTGTGTACTCGTAAGAGCCATAACGAGTAACGAATGCAGTCTTCGGAATATCCTCTTCACGGACACGGATCTGGTGATAACCCAACCTCAAGTCGAGTTTAGAGAACACCGAAGATCGATCAACTTGCAGGATCCTACTCTCCGTGTGCACCCTGATGCAGAATCCGGTCTTATCGAATGACAACTCGGAGTATAATACAACTCGGAGAGAAAGGTTAAACAAAACAATGGAAAGAAAAATGATTATCAGACTAATCAGATCAACATCACGGAAATCGCACTGAATCCAGCTCTCCGGGTGGATAGAATTAACGAGAACCTAAATGTCGGTGTTAGTAAATTTTATTAAACCCGAATAGATGAGAGATTAGAATCCCAGAGTAAAGATGAGGAATAAAAGATCCTAATACCACCCAGTTGGCGACGTGGGCCCGTAAGCCACACACCAAGTTAGTAAAACAGTTTTTGACCACTAGACTCAACTTCGGTCAAGGAATTGGATAGGGGGATTCCTAGAGGCAGTCGGCTCTGATAACAACCTGTGACGACCCCGGCGTAATCATGCACTAATCATACACGCAAATGCGCACGATCAAGCCTAAGGACTCACTTGAAGATATCACAACACAACTCTAAAACATAAATGAAGTCATACAAGCTTTATATTACAAGCCAGGGCCTCGAGGGCCCGAATACATAGCTCGATGGCATACAAGCGTCAGCGGAAGCATCAGATATCTGAGTACAGATATATTACAGAGAGAGAGAGAGAAATAGGCCTTCACAGAGGCGGGGTAAAATAAAATACTACGATCGAAAGGCGTAGGCCTCCTGCCCTGGACCCTCCGATCCTACTCCTGGTCGTCAGTCAGCTCCTCGTAGTAGTAGTACTCGACAGGCGGGTAGTAGTACTGGTCGTCGGCTTGGGCGTCTGACTCAGGGGCTCCGTCGTCTGGTGGCATCAAATGGAATATGGGGAAAAAAGAAAATAAAGCAAACGTGAGTACTCATCCGAAGTACTCAGCAAGCAAGGATCTACAGTACATATGCATCATTGTCAAAGGAATGGCTGTATATGTGGACTGGGCTGAAGAAATGCCAGAATAGAGGGGGAAAGCCTAGTCCTATCGAAGACTAGCATCTTCAACAATCTTCGACAGTCTTGCAGCATTAGAAGAGATCAGATGAACATAATGTAAAGCAGTAGTAGTAGTATCATCAACCTCGACCTGAGATCCTTTCTCGACTCCCTGCGAGAAAGCAATCCCAGAGCCGTACTATCCAGTTCTCATCTCATGTTCTAGTTGTACCGATCGGGATACAACTCCGAGTGTCCGTTACCGAAGGACAGGCTATCGATAGAAGTTTCTTCCCTGCAGGGGTGCACCAACTTACCCACCACGCTCGCTTAACTCCGGCCGGACACACTTTTCTGGGTCATGCCCGGCCTCGGCTAAGCAACACGCCGCAACCCGACCAAATACTTAACAGAGAGATCAGCACGCCGGACTAAACCTATGCCCCCAGGGGTCTTGGGCCATCGCCCCGGGAACTCCTGCGCGTTGCGTGGGCGGCCGGAAGCAGACCTAGCAACCCCTTAATACAAGCGCGGTTGCGTAACCAGTCCAATCCAGCGCGCGCCGCTCAGTCGCTGACGTCCATTAAGCTTTGGCTGAAGTATACGACGCAGAACGCCCATACTATGCCCACGTGATGGTTAGTGCTATCGGGCCAGAGGCCCCTCGGATCAAATATCCAAACCGTAGTGGATTAGGAGCGCGCGGAAACAAGCCGAGACTCACGATCGATGTGACCCCGTCGCCCCGTCTCGAGGACTTGCGGCAAGGGCTAAGAATGCCCGGCCACGCCTCGTATTTATCTCGCGGGCACCTTCCAGGTCAACCCGACTCCACATCACTTCGCATTAGGCTCGCGCGGGTACCCCTCAGGGCCGACCCGTCTTTAGTAACATAGTTTAGTGCAAGTCAACTCAATCCACAGTATCTGTGTGTCTGACACCAGGGGAGCCCTGAGGAATCACCCTCGATGGAACCCCACCTGATGTTATCATCAAGGTGAACGAAGGAGGAATCACCCTCGAGGTCCACACTTGAGGAGTTGCGCGACGATGTTGTTATCGGGGGTGGTGTAGGAGGAATCACCCTCGCTTACCACGACCGAGTAACTAACCTACAAGGTTAACATCAGAAGTGCTGACGAGGTATCACCCTCGGCACTCGACGGTAACCCAACAGTGTCGGCAACTAAGGGGAAGTGATGTGCGGTGCCGGGGTCTAGTCTTCAATCCCGATGATCGGGTCTTCTGATATCCAGCAGGGCAGTCGGGATCCAGTGGGGGTCTCTATCGTGTCTCTACCCAGCCTATACTAAGCCGTCTAGGATAACCAGAAAGGTAACAAGGCAGGGTACAATAATCAGGCTATGCAGCAGATATAGGAAAACAGCAGCAGTAGCAGTTCTAATGCAAGCATAAGAGAGAAGAGAATAGGCGATATAGGCATGCTCAAAATGGGGGTGCTTGCCTGTTTGCTCTGGGGCAAGGACAAGGTCTTCAGTGGTACCGTCGGGGACGTAGTCGTACTCCTAAGCTGCGTCTGCCTCGGGAGCTACGTCAACGTCAGGGTCTACCGAGAGGGAAGAGGGGGAAGAAACAGGTAAACATAATGCAAACAAATGCAATACGGTGCGTGTGATGCTATGATGCAGTGCAGGGTTGCCTAATTATGTATCTAAGTTATTTTAGTTATTTTTAGAATTATTCTGGGATTTAATATCCGACGTGTGTGCACTATTCATCTGCCGGATTCGGGTCCGGAGTTACGTGTTCTTCTACGTAGGGGGTTCCGATGGAGAAACAGACGGCACGATCAGACTCGGCTCGTCATTTTGAGCAACTTTCATGTTTTAACTTTTTCGATCTGAGCTACGGTTTAAAAGATATGAATTTTTAGAGTTTTAAATGATTTTCTGGATTTATTTTAATAACAGAAATGGATTTACTGCGTCAGCAGTGATGTCAGCAATGCGTCAGCGCGGCTGACTGGTCAAGCTGACAGGTGGGACCCACCTGTCAGCCTCTCTGGTCTAGCAGAGGTATAAACTAATCTACAGGGATAATTAGTTGGGTGGACCCCACATGTCAGTGAGACATTAGGTTAATTATCTAGTTTTATTTAATTAAATGTCTAATTAGTCTAATTATCGAACGGGGCCCACATGTCAGCGGCTAGTGAACAGTACCCCGCGTTGACCATGGTCAACGGGGTCAAAGTGGGCCCGTGGGACCCACTGGCAGTGACCCAGTGGCGGGGCCCGCCTGTGCCACGTAAGCGGCGGCCGGCGTCTCGCCGGCGGCGACCAGAAACGCGGCGGATGGCCTCGGCCATAGTCGGAAAATGCCTACGGGCGTCTGTTCGGCGCGCGGTTGGGCGCGTTGGACCAGTCACTCGACCACGCGTCCGATCGTGGCGGTGGCGTCACCGGAATCTCATCGAAGCAGCGACGGCGAGTGGCGGGGCGGACGCCGGCGTTCGGGTCCTGCTGGGAAAACGGCTTCGGCGAGCTAAAGGCCCCACGAAGGGAATGGGGAGGCGCTGCGCAATGCGGCGAGCTCAACGGCCGCGGTCCCGTGACCATTTGGTCACCGGAGACTCGCCGGAGTCGGGTGCGGGCGGCGGCGACTTCGGGCACGCATCAAGCTAGACGACAGAGGGCACGGGGAAGCCCGGGCGCGGCCGCATTCGACTCCTGGGGTTGCCAGGAGCACGATGCCGTGCTCAGCCGGGCATGGCAGTGGCCATGTCCACGAGCACGAGCTCGTCGGCGGCGGGCAGAGTGCGGCTATGGCAGTGGCTAGCTACGGCGGTTCCTACGGCGTAGCGAGAGAGAGGAGGGGAGGAGCTCACCGTGCAGGCTCACACGTAGGCCCGGCGAGTGGTTTAGTAGCTGTAGTGGTTCGGCGTCGCCGGAATCGCGCCGGAGACAGAGAAGAAGGGGGCGGCGATGCACGGCGCCTCTGGGGCTCCCCTGCTCCTCCAACTGGCTCCGGACGGTGAAGCCGAGAGCGGTGGAGCTCGCAGACGTGCTGGCCGGGCTCGGGGACGACGGTGGCCACGCGAACAACGGCGGGTGGCTGCGGTGGCGCAATACCGGTGGATCTAGGGGGGAAAGGAGCGCCGCAGAGCGAGGAAGAGAGGGGGTGAGTGGATAGGAGTGGACGGAGGGGTCGAGGGGCTCCTCCTTATCCTCTCCCCGCCTCCCTGTAGCGTCGGTGGGGGCGGCGTGTGGACGCCGCGCCGGCGCGCGCGCGCGGCCAGAGGCGCGTCGACACGGCGACAGAGAGAGAGAGAGAGAGCTGGATGGGCCAGTGGGCCGGGTCTAAGTGCACTGTGCACTTAGGCCCAGTCCACAGTAGCTTTTCACTTTTCTTTTCTGTTCTTTATTTCTTCTCTTTTTGGATATGATTAGGCCACTATTGCACTTTTGTAAAATATGGGAGTTGACCCAAATATTGCAATGCAATATTAGCTCTCACCAAAAAGTGGTTTGAACGGTTTTGGAAGCCATTTGATTTAGTAATGATTTTAAATGAATTTAATATTGCTGTTTTGGGTGTTGTTTCATCTAGTTAGAGTCACTTGTCCAACTCCAAATATTTTGATATTGATTTTAGAAGTGTTCCTGAATTATTTGCCATTTAATGAACATTTTCCTAACAGTGTTTGGTCAACTTTATATTTCACTTTTGAATTTGAGTTGATTTTCAGATGTGAATTAGAATTGGATCATTAACCCATATGACATGGCACTGCAAATGATCATGACTTGCCAGTTTTAACAGAGTGTCACAGAGCTTATTACAAGGGGGTGTTACAAAGTCCTTGCGAGAATCAGGAGGAGCAAGCACTGGAGCAGAAGTAAGCTTGTCCTTGAGGGTCTGGAAACTTTCCTGACACTTGTGTGTCCACTCAAACTTAACGCCTTTGTGGAGCAGATTAGTCAAGGGCTTGGCGATCTTGGAGAAGTTCTCGACGAATCGACGGCAATAACTGGCTAGACCGCGGAAGCTTCGGACTTGCTTGGCATTCTTCGGAGGAGTCCAGTCAAGGATAGCCTGAACACGCTCCGGGTTAACGGCAATACCGTCCTTGGAAATCACATGTCCAAGGTAGGTCACTTCGGAAAGCCAGAATTCACACTTGGAGTACTTGGCATATAACTTGTGCTCTCGAAGCCTCTCTAGAACAAGGCGAAGATGTTCCGCATGTTCTTCCTTATTCTTCGAGTATACTAGGATATCAACCAGGTACACCACGACAAACTTGTCGAGGTAGTCCATGAATATGTAATTCATTAAGCGGGAGAACGTAGCCGGAGCATTCGTTAGGCCAAATGACATGACGGTGTATTCATAGGAGCCATATCGAGTAACGAATGCAGTCTTTGGAATATCCTCTTCACGGACACGGATCTGGTGATAACCCAACCTCAAGTCGAGTTTAGAAAACACCGAAGATCCAGCAAGTTGATCATATAAGTCATTGATCCGGGGAAGCGGATATTTATTCTGAATGGTTGCCTGGTTGATAGGATGGTAATCTTGGACCAACCTATTCGTACCATCTTTCTTCTTGACGAAAAGAGACGGCGCTCCCCAGGCAGAGGAACTAGGGTGAATGAAACCCTTCCTCAAGGATTTATCAATTTCTTCCTTGAGCTTGATAAGATGGTGCGGAGGCATCTTGTAGGGACGCTTCACAATAGGAGTGGTGCCAGGCTTCAAGTCGATGACGAACTCGACAGCTCTAGCAGGGGGTATCCCTGGAAGTTCTTCTGGAAAAACATCCGGGAAGTCACAGACAACTGGGATGTTCTCGATTCCCTCAAGTGGAGAAGCGTTCAACGCGTTCAAGGCATAAATCTGAGCCTCAGCGTTCTGGGTGAGGTGAGCTTGATAATTCACTATCTCATTCGATGGGTGTAAGAGGTGAACAACTTTAGTGGCACAATTGATTGAGGCATAGTGAGCCTTCAACCAATCCATTCCCAAGATAAGATCAATCTTGGAAGAAGTCAGGATAATGGGAAATGCCTGGAACTTCAACCCCTCAATTTCAACCGTGACTTCGGGGCTGAACAGGGAGGTTTGACACTGACCCGCGGGAGTGTTTACCATTAAGGATTGGTGTAGTGTTTCGCATTTGACGTCATGCAAGAGTGCAAAATGTTCTGACATGAATGAATGCGATGCTCCTGAATCAAATAAAACAGATGCAGGTACGGAATTAACAAGAAGTGTACCCATCACGGTTTCAGGTTGGTCTTGAGCTTCAGCCATGTTGACGTGGTAGTTCTGCCCACGACCATAAGAAGGCCTGACATTGCTGTAGCGAGGCTGAGAATTCCCACGGCCATTACCATGGCCGGTAGAAGGAAGAGCCAACTGATTCTGATTCTGAGAGCAATCCCTGGCACGGTGACCTGGCTGGCCACACTTGAAGCATAGACCATTGTCGGGACGAGGTGCAGGAGCTCGAGGTGCTGGAGCTTGCAGAGGCTGCCTCGGTGGTGGAGGAGGCAGACGAGGTGCAGCATAAGAGGGCCTGTTCACAGGAGCTGCTGGACGATACATACTCTGTGGTATCCAAATGCGGCGCTTCTTGGAGGACGAGCCCGAAGATGAGCCCGTCTCACGAGTGCGTCTGGTAGCTTCCTTGTGCTTCTTCAATCCAGTCTCGACCATAATAGCCTTATTCACCAAGGTGGCGAAATCAGGGTAGTCTTGAACAAGCAGGGCTAACTAAATGTCATGGTGCAGCCCTTCGCGGAATTTCTCCTGCCTTCGGTCATCAGTGGGAACATCTTCTTCAGTGTAGCGAGACAAGTCAAGAAACTCGCGCTGATAAACTTCCACAGACTTGTTGCCTTGAACGAGACTATGAAACTCGGCCTTCTTCCGAGCTATGACAGCTTGAGGAATGTAGCGGGCACGGAAAGCAATCTTGAATTCTGCCCAGGTGACGACGGTACCAGGTGGTAGAGTCTGTCGGTGAGTGGCCCACCATTGTGATGCGGGACCCTTCAGAAGGTATGTCGCAAAGGTGACATAATTGGCCGGGGCGACATCAGCAGACTCCATCTCATGGAAGATGTCACGCAGCCAGTCATCGGCATCCAGCGGGTTAACGGTGTTGCGGAAGAACGACGGGTTGAGCCGCATAAATTCTGGCAAGGTGATGGAAGATAGTGGCTGGTCGGCATTGGGACGGGGGAATTGCTGCATAATCCCCGTCATGAATTGGCGGTTGAGTTCGAACTGTTGCATCATCGCAGCCATATAGTCAGGTGGCGGCGGCGGAGGTGGATTGTTGTCAGCCATCCTGCTAAATCGACAGGGGTAATTTAGTAGAAGCCAATGCGAGTGTTTAGCGACATGCATGATGTAACGTGACGGAATCTAAATAGTACAGCAGATGCTTAATACTAGTCCTTAAGTCATACAGATCCATACAGTGTCGGTTACATTCGGGCAGCATAACGGCGCAAATTCAAAAGCTAGACATGCTAGGCGGCGCGCAGGCACGCGGTAAGGAAGTACACAACGAGACATAGCAAAGGCAACATCAACGTCAGAGAAAACCACTGAAACGGGGTAGCTGCAAGTGCGGACGATGGATGTTCGTCACAGAAGGATCCTGCGCTCCATGCGCACTCTGATGCAGAACCAGGTCTCGAGCTGAAAGAAGAGGTCCACGTGCAGGCGTGTGACCTCCCACAGCAGGCCAATCGATCCCTAATGGCATCTCTGTCCTGCTCGGGTAAAGAATGTGCTCCGGATGTATCCCTGCACGAATAGCTGGTAGCAACTGCGTCATAGCCTCATAGAGTCGTGCTCGAGTGGCGAACAACTCGACAGCAAGAGCGCGAACAGTGCGATCCAGAGCCTGAGTATAGTGAATCAGAACTCGCTGATCGTAGCGACGAGGCTCGTACGGGGCAGAAACAGCTGTGTAGTATCCAGTAGCATCTCCAGCAGGGGCGTACGGAATGTACCGATACTCAGAGGCATCCAAGTCAGCGCTGAGCTGTCCTTGGAGACGTGCGACAGCAGAGTAGGCGGCATCATGTACTGCCATCTCAATCGTCACGCCGATACCGTGGAAAAGGTGTAACTCAGCGTCTGAATCATCCTGCCGATCGTAGATGCGAACATCAGCATAGTACTGCTCCTGGTTGAACTCATGATAAACCTCGTAGACCATGTACTCGGGGCACCAGCGGTATCCCAGCCTGATCAAGAGGGCGATCAGAATAGCTGGAAACCCAGGGACGTCTCGAGCACAGGTGCGAAGCACAAGCTGCGTCGTAGGGCGAGGTGGAAACAGACGGTCCATCTGAAACAAGGAGATTCAGGATTGTCATTCGACGACGAGAAATATAACAGAACTCGAATGGAAAGATTAAACAAAATAATGGAAAGGAAATGATTATCAGACTAATCAGATCAAAGACAGGGAAATCGCACTGAATCCAGCTCTCCGGGTGGATGGAATTTACGAGATTCTAAATGTCGGTGTTAGTAATTTTATTAAACCCGAATAGAAGAGAGATTAGAGTCCCAGAGTAAAGACGAGAAATAAAAGATCCTAATACCACCCAGTTGGCGACGTGGCCCCGTAAGCCACACAGCCAAGTTAGTAAAACAGCTTTCGACCAAAAGACTCAACTTCGGCCAAGGAATTGGATAGGGGGCCTCCTAGAGGCAGTCGGCTCTGATACCAACCTGCGATGACCCTGGCTTAATCATGTACTAACATACACGCAATTGCACACGATCAAGCCCAAGGTCTCACTTGAAGATATCACAACACAACTCTAAAACATAAATAAAGTCATACAAGCTTAATATTACAAGCCAGGGCCTTGAGGGCTCGAATACATAGCTCGATGGCATACAAATGTCAGCGGAAGCATCAGATATCTGGGTACAGATATATTACAGAAAGAGAGATAAGCCTTCACAGAGGCGGGGCAAAATAAAATCTACGATCGAAAGGCGTGGGGCCTCCTGCCCTGGACCCTCCGAATCCTACTCCTGGTCGTCGGTCGGCTCCTCGTAGTAGTAGTACTCTCCGGGCTGGTAGTAGTAGTGGTCGTCGACGCGGACAACTGGCTCCGGGACTCCGTCGTCTGGATGCGTCAAAGGGGTAAAGGGGGAAAAAGGAAAATAAAGCAAACGTGAGTACTCATCCGAAGTACTCAGCAAGCAAGGATCTACACTACATATGCAACATTTTCAAAGGGGGCTGTATATGTGGACTGGGCTGCAGAAATGCCAGAATAGAAGGGAAAAGCCTAGTCCTATCGAAGACTAGCATCTTCAAGCATCTTCATCAGTCTTGCAGCATTAGAAGAGAGCAGAATAACATAATGTAAAGTATAGCAGTGTCATCAACCTCGGCCAGAGATTCTTCCTCGACTCCCTGCGAGAAAGCAATCCCAGAGCCGTACTATCCAGTTATCATCTCAAGTCATGTTCTAGTTGTACCGATCGGGATACAACTCCGAGTGTCCGTTACCGTAGGACAGGCTATCGATAGAAGTTTCTTCCCTGCAGGGGTGCACCAACTTACCCACCACACTCGCTTAACTCCGGCCAGACACACTTTTCGGGGTCATGCCCGGCCTCGGCTAAGCAACACGCCGCAACCCGACCAAATACTTAACAGAGAGGTCAGCACGCCGGACTAAACCTATGCCCCCAGGGGTCTTGGGCCTTCGCCCCGGGAACTCCTGCACGTTACGTTCACGGCCAAGAGCAGACCTAGCAACCCCTTAATACAAGCGCAGTTGCGTAACCAGTCCAACTCGGCGCGCGCCGCTCAATCGCTGACGTCCATTAAGCTTCGGCTGAAGTATACGACGCAGAACGCCCATACTATGCCCACGTGATGGTTAGTGCTATCAGGCCAGAGGCCCCTCGGATCAAATATCCAAACCGTTAGTGGATTAGGAGCGCGCGGAAACGAGCAGAGACTCACGATCGATGTGACCCCGTCGCCCCGTCTCGAGGACTTGCGGCAAGGGCTAAGAATGCCCGGCCACGCCTCGTAGTTATCTCGCGGGCACCTCTCAGGTCAACCCGACTCCACATCACTTCGCATTCATGCTCGCGCGGGTACCCCTCAGGGCCGACCCGTCTTTAGTATCATGTTATCATGGTCCAGTGTTCAGTCATAGTAACCAAGTCTCCGTGTGTCTGACACCAAGGGGGGAACCCTGAGGAATCACCCTCGATGGAGTTCCCGCTCGATGTTATCGTCAAGGTGAACGAATGAGGAATCACCCTCGAGGTCCACACTTGAGAAGTTGCACGACGACGTCGTTATCGGGGGTGGTGTAGGAGGAATCACCCTCGCTTACCACGACCGATTAACTAACCTACAAGGTTATCATCAGAAGTGCTGATGAGGTATCACCCTCGGCACTCGATAGTAACCCAGTAGAGTTGAGCATCTTAGGGGAAGTGACGTGCGGTGCCAGGGTCTGATCTTCGATCCCGTTGCTCGGGTCTTCTGAGAGTCCAGCGGGGCAGTCGGGACAAGTGGGTCTCTGATAAGGCTCTACCCATCCTATACTAAACAGTTTAGGAGAACAGGCAGGTATCAAAAGTAGGCTACAATAAAGCAGGCTATGCAGCAGATATTGGACAACCGTAGCAGCAGTAACTTCTAATGCAAGCATAAGAGAGAAGAGAGTGGGCGATATCGGAATGCTCAAAATGGGGGTGCTTGCCTGTCTGCTCGACGGCAAGGGCCTGATCGTCGGGGACGTAGTCGTACTCCGGAGTGGCATCTGGCTCAGGAGCTACAGCAACGTCGGGGTCTACCGAAAGAGAAGAGGGGGAAGAAACAAGTGAATATAATGCAAACAGATGCAACACAGTGCGTGCGATGCTATGATGCAGTGCAGGGTTGCCTAAGTATGCCTCTAAGTCATTTTAGTTATTTTTAGAATTAATCTGGGATTTAATAACCGGTGTGTGTGCACTATTCATCTACCGGAATCGGGCTCGGAGTTATGAGTTCTTCTATGTAGGGGGTTCCGGCATCGAAACAGACGACACGATCAGATTCGTCTCGTCGTTCTGAGCAACTTTCATGTTTTAAGTTTTTCGATCTGAGCTACGATTTAAAAGTTATTAATTTTAAAAGATTTATTGATTTTCTAGAATTATTTTTATTAGCAGAAACGAGTTATGACGTCAGCATGACTACGTGATGATGTCAGCAGTCAACGGAGACGCTGACCAGGTCAATCCTGACATGTGGGTCCAGTGAGACCCACATGTTAGTGGCTCAGCTAACTGAACAGAGTTAGACTAACTTAATAACCTAATTAGCAGGTGGGCCCGTCCTGTCAGTGTCTAATATAATTACCAGATTAACTTAATTAACCAGAAACAGTAATTATGCGCGTGGGTCCCACATGTCAGTTGCTGGGGCCGGCCCAGTCAGCAGTTGACCTGGTCAACTGGGTCAACTGGGCCCGCGGGGCCCAACTGCCAGTGACTCAGGGGGCCCCACCTATCGGGCCACGTCGGCGACACGTTGGCGCCGGCGCCGGAATAGCGTCGGCGACCTCTCCAGCGGCGGAAGATCGCCGGACTTGGCCGGAAATCCGCTACAGTGCACGGAAAAAGGCGCGGCTAGGCGCGTTCGAACGGGCTGTTGATGCCGCGTCGAGTGGTGGTGGCGCCGTGGCCTGGAACGGCGTGTGGTGACGACGGCGAGCAATGCGGCGGACGCCGGCGTCCGGGCGTCATCGGAACTGGGGCTACGGGGATCGTCAGGACGCACGGTTGTGCTCGCTGGGCTCCTGGAAGCACCAGGAGCTCGATGCCGTGCTCAGGCAAGCACGACAGGGCCCTTGGCCACGGCGGCGAAGCGATCTGCGGCGGCCAGAGCTCGGGATCGACGTCGAGCTAGCTACGGCGCGTGCGGGAGACAACGGGGAGGAGCAGGGGACGGTGAAGCTCACCGTGCGGCACGCAAGTTGGCCGTTGACAGATTAGTAGCAGCAGAACGGCGAATCGACGGCGGCGGCGTCCGGCGATCCGAAGGGGAAGAAGAAACCGGGGCAGCTCCTGGAAGCGTCCGGCGTCGCGTGGCTCGACGGGGAGATGTAGTCGACGAAGACGGAGCGCGTGGACAGCTCGGAGAGACGAGAGACGAGCGAACGCCGGTGGCCACGGTTTCATCGGAGATGCAGCGACGAGCGCGTTCGGGACAGAGGGGAGAGGCGAGCGTGAGCGCTGGAGTGCGAGTGAGAGATGGGGGAAATGACGGGGAGGACCAGGGGGAACGAACGGAGGCTCGGCCTTATCTCCTCCCTGTCGGTGGGCGTCGGCGCCGTCGCCGTGTCGCCGCTTGGCTGGCGCGCGCGCGCGCAGCCATGGCGAGGCTGACACGGGGAGGAGGGAGACGGAGCTGGGCCACCGCCCAGTGCACAGTGCCTCGTGTTATTATTTTTTATTTCTGTTTTGTGTTTTTCTTTTATTTGTTTTCTGTTTGGTATTAGTTAGGGCACTTATGCACTTTTGTAAAATATGGAACTTGGTCCAAATAATGCAATGCAATATTACCCATCACCGAAAACTTGTTTGGGCAGATTTGGATTTCATTTGAATTTAATATGATTTTAAATGGATTTAATAATTCTGTTTTGGGGTTGTTTCAATTTGTTTGAGTCACTCATCTAACTCCAAATTAATTGATGATGGTTTTATAAATGTTTCTGGATTAGTTGCCAATTAATGAACATTTTCCCATCAGTGTTTGATCAACTTCATATTTCACTTATAAATTTGAGTTGATTTTCATAATTGAATTTGAATTGGATCCTTAACCCATGTGACTTGGCACTGCAAATGGTCATGACTTGGCAAGATTAGCAGTTGATCACAGTGGTATTTACACAGGGGTGTTACAGAGGGAGAGGAGGATGTCGTCCACCGCACGGCGGTGGTGAACGGCGGTGGGGTACAGTCGCTCCCACTCGCACATCGTGGCTCCGTGTCTCCCCGCCTGGCGAGGACGGCAAGGTAGGTGTCGAGAACTGCAGCGCGAGGCTGTCAGATCCGCCATCGTCGCCGTTCTTCTGCTCGATGTCGCTGTCATCCACGTGCTCCTCCTAAAGTTCCTCCTCACCACCACGGGTGGACGTCGGTGAGGCCAGGCTTCCCTCCACGTGCAGGTACTCCTCTGGTTCCCTCTGTGCCCTCTCCCTTCCCCTGTCTATGTTCCCTGGCCCTCTCTTTTTGTTGCACATAGAGAGAGCCGTGGCAGCAACATTCAAAAGTACCAAATTGGAGGCTAAATAAGCACATTTGTCCAATTATCACACTAGATTTAATGAAGGAAGTTGCAGTTCATTACACCACAAATTATGGATGTGGATCCATCCTCCTGTGCTAGATGAAGGGCTGGAGGGAATAAGAATTGAATGAGACAAACAAGTGCTTCATGTAGGTATTCTTTCTTCCTAATATCTCTTCTGTTCATTTGTTGTGTTGGGCTAAGACCAATGGGTTCATTGCTAGGGGCTATTATATTAGCCTGGCTACCATGGAACCATGTTGACCTGAGGTTGAGCTAGTATGTGCCACCATGCATGATACTAGTATCTTTTATTGTTGGTAGGAGCCGAAACCCTGGATAAAAACAAAAGGAACCGGATTGCCGGTAAATCTCAATTTGCTCCAGAGTTTTTTCTAATGACCTTTCCACACCTGTTGAAGGGAATCACTCCTGGCAACTCCTAGAATACGGTTAGAACTTGTTTTTCTTCAGAAATATGGGGAATCGGCCATCGAACTACCACTGCTATGATCCGTCTTCGATTCACCAGCATCAGCTATCTTAAAATGGCATTTTAGAAAGCATCTCTTCCCTTGTTGGTATTAGCTCTAGATGTGATCACTGATGCTCATTGATTGTAGTTCTAATTTCAGAAGTAGCATGGCTAGCAGAAATCATATATTGGCCAAATTGCATTTGTGTTGGGTACAACAAGATGAAGATCAAGAGAATCCCGATGAAGGGCATAATGGGTTCTACAGAATGGTTCTCAGAGGTTTGACGATGACAACACAGTTAATGGGTTTTGAATATTTTGTTGATCGGATTTGATGCGTATATTGTAGTGATGAACTGCTGACCGCTTGATTTGGTGTTTCCTCTATCTGGTTTGGCGGTCACCCAGTATCCCCTCATTTTCTTGCTCAAATTCATAGGGATTCTATTTCCGGAGACCTGATTACGGGGCAAATACGGTCATGCTATTTTTTTGGCAGCAAAAGATCATCTACTTCCCTACGCGTTGGATGTATGTTTCCAACTCACATGTAAGAAATTAGTACATCACATGGACCATGGAGTTGTACAATTATGTTGCTCATCTTTGTATGAGGCATGCATAGTTTATCTTACATGTGCCATTCCTCTCCAATTGCCCGTTTACTTAGTTTATCTTTAGTTTATCATACAATTATGTTGTATGTAACTCTTGAATCAATACGAGTCAGAGAGGGAATTGGTTTGAACCGACATGACAAATAATCCAAGTGTACTTGAGCATCTCTGTAATGAATTAATGCAAGACACCTTCCAGTTTCACCTACGTACTAATACCGTATGCCCGTTTAATTTTGCATACTGAAGTGGTTTGAATTCTACTGTTGCAAGGTATTTAAGCGATCACAATTTAACTCAGGTTTGCAGTTTGTGTTGCTGTTTGGTTCCTATGGTGTAATTATTGCATTCCATGGGCTCAGTATATATTAAGCAGAAGTATCATTAAGATAAAAACAAACATACCAAAATATGTAGTAAGCTCATAATTGCATATACAAAAAGATTATGGTATTGAGCTGATAATTTCAATAGCGATGATTTGAGAAAATAAATACTTTTATTTCACATGCTTAAAAAGGATGTATATTGCGAATATTCAATTATGAGCCCAGGTTCATCTGATCTCGGTCAACAATGAATTAAAAATACTAGAAAAATTCAAAAGAATCTGATTTTTTTTCAAACCAAGATATACAAATGCGTGATGTTCATGCCTAATTTCATGGTGTTCGGACATCTGAGGAGCTCGTGGCAAAAAAAGAAAGATAAAATCGGTCCTGAGTTTCATGGTGAATAGTGCATTTTTTCAAACTTTCTCACATACCCGAATTTTGTTTGTTTTGCTGAGGGCTACTTAGAAGTCCAAACATCACCAAATTTGGCACGGACATCACGCATTTGTGTATCTTGGTTGACAAAAAAAAAATCAGATTTTTTGAATTTTTCTAGTATTTTTTTGAATTTACTGTTCATGTGGGGGGGGTGCAGCTGAGCTCATGAGCCAAATCGCTGCATCCTGTATATTGTATCATCTTACAAGCTTCACATGGTTTTGCATATCTCTAGAGAAGGATCCCCTAGTGATAACCTTCTAGAGATAACCAACCAGCTCTTTATAATGAAGAAATGCTTGATATGAAAGGAAAAGGTAAGATTTATTGAAGTGATTATCATTCATTATTCCATAAACGTAAAAAAAGACTAATCCATTTCAATCATTAAACAACTATTGCCAAGGTGAATCACCTCAAGTCCTTTTAATTATCAATTTCTAAGAAAAAAAAGGTAGCAATAACATGAAAATAGGTCTTGGCAGTAACACCATACTACTCCTACAATACAAGGAGATGACTTGATGCTCACTGCTCCTAATTAATGCAAAGCGCCCTTGCCACTAACTTCTGGATGCCCTTGTTCTTCAGGTGACAATTCTATTAGGATTAGAAAAAAAATGAAATTATAGAATCAGGACATCAGGCATCAGACAGCAGAGTCAAACACAAGAAGGCATAATTGTAATCAAATATTATGCTGCAACCACAAGTCAATATGATACATATATGTTCCAGCACAAAGATTAACTAGTGTTCCTAGTTTATCCACTAAAACGTTGCTTAACTAGTGTTCCTAGAATAACCTCCGGAATCAATCATATAGTACCACCCGCTGACACATTCAACTGTTCTACGAAACAGTACAATGGTGGATGAGATGAACTACTTATACAAAAGTAGTGTAGCATGATCAGAAAACATTTTTTTATGATGTATATTAATAATAACTACGAATTCTAACCATGAATAATTATATACAATACACATGAGAAACAAAATACTAATAGAATCTACATTGTCAATTTTGGTCATCTCAAGTATGTTCTCAACAAGTAAAGATCACCCAAAGACTAGAGACAAACCTTGCAGGATCATCCTTGAGCATAGGGAATGTGGGAGGCCATGTCATCATAAAAGGATGGATCTGTTCTAAAGTTCGATCAGCTGTCACCTCATACACTTTACACAGCTCCCTGCGCTTAATATCCAGGTAAAGTGCACATCGGCCCATCTTGAGGAACACAAACTGGAGATTATCCCCCATTTGGTTTGTGTCAAAAAGAGTAAGCTGCTCGCCATCAGACGTCTGATATGACATCCCCAAAGCATCCAACATCTCACGCAAGCAAATGGTATCCAAAAGCAACCAGTTTCTGATGCTGCCACCGCTGTCCTCCCAGTGGAGCCAGATGCGAAGCTGAAGTTTCTCAAGATGTATGAGATAAAACCCTGAATCATTGGCCCATGACAAGATCATATCTTTAGAAATATATTGATCCATTCCTTCCGGGAGCGGAACTTTGGAGAAGCTTGAGGTTGTCAAATCCAATGCAACAATGCTCGTGCAGTTCTCCATATAGATCTTATTGCCAGACAAGAGAGGCTTTACACCATTCGACTGCGGAGAATGAAGCAGTGCCATTGCTGAAGAACGCCGATGCCAAAGACCATCTTGCAGCACATATATGTGTTTTTTTGGGGAAATGGAGGCGTGCCCCCGGCCTCTGCATCATAATGATGCATGCAGCCATCTTATTAAAAATCCACGAAGTATCAAAAAGTCATAAGAGTATTACAGCTCGCAAGCGGAGCGAATCAAAAGCAAAAAGAAAAGTACATGCTGACAATCACAACCGATACGGTAATATGAAGGATAAGCTCCCTAGACTCCTATCCTGTTATGCGACCGCCATCCGAATCGGTTGAATATAACACGTGCTACCATCTTCCACTGGTTGCACCCAGTAACCAAAGGCTCCCTGGAGTCCATAGGAGTGAGTAAGGACCACGTACGGATCCAAGCGGTAGCTCTGAAGATGACCTGCAAGAAAGTTAAAGTGTGTTGTATGTTAAAAATCATATCATTCCTACAGTTCCATATAGCCCACAAAAGTGCACATATTCCAATCCGAATACGAGCCGCAGTAGTCTGTTCAACCCCAGCTAACCACGTCTCAAACAACGACGCAGTGTCAACTGGAGGATTAATGTTGAAAGCTATATGAATCGTTCTCCAAAGCAATTTGGCGAGTGGGCATTCAAGGAATAAATGTTGTATTGTTTCATCATGATCACAAAAACAACACCGCGAACTACCTACCCATCGCCTCTTAATTAAGTTGTCCTTAGTGAGTATCACTTGCTTGTGGACGAACCACATAAAGATTTTAATACGCAAAGAAACCTTAACCCTCCAAATATGCAACGATCTTGAGATTGGGCCAGAATTGATCAAATCCATATAGAACGATTTCACCGTAAAAATCCCATTTTTAGCTAATTTCCATGTTGTCGAATCCGGCTGGTCGGAGAGTTGAACATCAATCAATCTCCGAACCAAATGCATCCAGGCATTCCATCTCTCACCAACTAACGCACGTCTGAACTGAATATTCAAGGGAGTTGTTTGGAAAACTGTGCCTACGTAATCCTCCTTACGTTGCACAATGTTATAAAGGGTGGGATATTGGACGGCCAGGGGCGTCTCTCCTAACCACGTATCCTTTCAAAATCTTGTTGACATCCCATTGCCAACCAAGAATTTGACCCTACGAAAGAACAAGTCCTTCGTTCTCATAAGTCCCTTCCAGAATGGCGAGTCAGTTGGTCTCATGGTAACCTGGGCGAGCGTTTTCGACTGTAAATATTTATTGCGCAGAATTTGTGCCCACATACCCTCCGGCTCTGTCTCTAACTTGTAAAGCCATTTGCTCATAAGGCATTTATTCTTGATTTCTAAGTTCTCAATACCGAGACCCCCTTGGTCTTTTGGTCGGCAAAGGATATCCCATCGCACGAGACGGCATTTCCTCTTGGCCTCATCAGACTGCCAGAAGAACCGAGATCTAAAGAGGAAATCCACTGAGAACCAAATGTATTTTAAGGAATATTCTTTTCCCTTTCCCTTTATGAGATAATCCACTGAGAACCAAATGTAGGTCAAGCTCTTACCGTCACCTTCGTCCTTCAAGAGGAAATGAGCAGCGGTGACTGCAGCGTCACCGAGTTGTTCATGTGGATGTGGGCACATTGGGATGTGAAGGACACCTCTGTTCGGGCACAACGGCCAATGCAGTTCAAACAAGCATGTCCTGCCTTGGAAGCCACAGACGAAGATGGTGTCGTTCTGGCACTCGTAGATGCTTGTGAAATCTTCCTTGTACGCGTCCAGGCTGTAGCTCTCGGCCCGGCGGGCGGCAGCCGCGACCTCCGGGGGCTGAGGCAGCATCGGGACAAAGTGCGGGATCTACTTGAGGCTAATCGACATCCTGGTGGAGACATAGAAGCCGAGGAGACATGGCGGGTGGAGGCTGCGGAAGCGGCGGAGAAAGGCCTTTTGGGAGACGATGTGGAACCAGCGCTTGCAGACAAGGATGGCGCGGACGAGGGCGGTGGGGAGGCCGAGCCGGACAATGATCTCGATGAGGAGGTCGTCGTCGTCGAGCACCCTGGATACGACGTCCGTGGCCTGAGGCGGCGGTGAGCAATGCCTCTGCATCTTGCCATGGGTACATGATGTGTTGTTGGGATTGGTATCGACTCTGAAATTAATCAGCATCCACGATCAGTTACTACTACTGGTGGACATAACTGCGAAGCAGCACGCACGCACAGGTTGATTGCATGAAAGAGATCAATGGGAGGAATTTAAAGAAGACTGAATCTGACGTACCCTCCCGGAATCTCAGCAGGATCCATCTGCACCCTTCAACTCCCCCTCACAAAATTCAGTCCGCTAGCACAAGAAGAAAACAGAGGATTTGGTCTGATAGTGCAAGAAAAGAAAACGGGAGTGGTGGACAGGGAGGAAGGGGATCACTCACCTCGCCAATCGGGAGTTCGCCGGTGAAATAGGGCTCCGTGGATGCGCGCGGGTCAGCGGCGAACTCCTTGTTAATCCCAACGGCAAATAAAACAGAGCCGATCCAATCCCCTGCCCCTGCTGGGCAATTCACAAATTCTTAAATCAACAGGGAGCGCTGGCACAGGAATACGAATTATGCTTCGATCTTTCAGTAAAAATTCACAAAGGGGGGGATTTTACTTACCCTCCTCTGTAGCTGATTCGCTGTGAGGTTAGGTCTGCTCGTGCTCGAGGTCGAGGCTACGCCGACAACTTCCAACGGGGCCGCCCGGCCGGGAACGCCCGTGCTCTCCGGCAGCCGTCTCGCCAATCGCCGCGCGCAGCGCTTCCTCGCCCAGGACTTCGCCGGTCGCGGTCGCCGCCGGCGTGTCGTTTTGGCTCTGGGGTTTCAGGTGTGCGGCTCCGTCCACCTCCGGGAGACTAGAACGTGCTGAATTTGCGCGTGGAATAGAACCAAAACGCTCACTGGACCGGGCCACTATATGCGCAAGTGCACGTGGGACACCGCCATGATAATTCAGCCGTTTTTCTTGTGTCGCTCCCCTCTCGTTAGGGTTACCTCTCCTCCAGGCGACGGCGGCCGCCTTGGAGACCTTCGCTCCCCTGCCCTCCTCACCGGCCGTTGTCCACCAGGGTTTTGCCTCGGGGCGGCGATCTGAGGGAGACACTAGGGAACCACCGCTCGCGGAACCGTTTTCTTCTTCGGGCGAGAGTTACAACAGATGGCAGATCCGTCTTCAAGCTCGGCTGCGGCCATGAGCGACATGGAGACGATGATGAAGGAATTAGGTCTGAAAGAGGATGACCTAGAAGACGTGGTGATCGAGGCGGATGAGCTACCAGAGGAGGCCACCAGATGGATGGCGTTGGCTCGAGTCCACACAGATAAGCCCTATAGTCAATACTGGTTCTTCCGTAACATGCGCGTGGCGTGGGATCTAGCGCAAGAGGTGAAATTCCGCCCGCTAGAAGAGAACCTCTACACCCTCCAGTTCTCGTGCCTCGGCGACCGGGAACGTGTAATGGAGGAGGGGCCTTGGACTTTCAAGGGAAAAACGGTGGTAATCGCACCGTATGATGGCTTCACAAAACCGTCTATGATTGAGCTGAACAAAGTGGACATATGGATCCAAATCCATGACCTGCCTGAGGGCTACTTCTGCAAGATAAAGTCGCTGTCTTCTACGGTGGGCGAATACATCTACGCCGAGCCAAAATCCCAAGACTTTGAAGGCAATTTTTTCAGAGTCCGTATTAAGATAGATGTTACTAAGCCGCTCAAGAACGTTGTGTCGCTTGTAATCAAGAGGCAGAAGGGGGTCGTCAGAGAGATTTTCAGGGTTAAGTATGAAAGGTTGCCGGACTGGTGCGCCGTGTGTGGTCATTTGGGTCATAAATATAAGGAATGTGGTGATGGCATCCACCTTCCGGGAGCTCTGGTCTTCAAAGATCTTCAGGCATCATGGTTCAGAGGTCCAGGCCGCGGCCCAGGTGAAGGTAGGGAATCCAGTAGTGGTCGAGGAAGAGGCCGCTCCGGCTCCGACAGAGGCCGAGGTAGGGGAAACAACCAAGACCGCCAACCATATGATGATGACCTTGCGATGGGTAAGCCCGCTGATGCTGAGATGGAGGATGTGGATAAAAACAGGAAGCGGGTAGCCCCTCAAGCTACAGCCGTGTTGATGCCAGCTAGTAACCAAACTCCAGAGGGCAGCAATCATCTTGCCCTCCCGCCCCCAACAATGTCGGAGAGTCCCTCTTCAAAACAAGAGCCAAAAAGGAACAAGTCAACACCATAGATCACTGAGAAGGCGAAGGAGAAGAATTCTACAGCAAACAAACCAACAAATGCGCGTTTGGCGGGCTCCCAAGGGGAGTCGCGCCTAGCGCAATGAGTATCCTATGCTGGAACTGCCGCGGGGCTGGCAAACCCGCGACAGTTCGGGAGCTTCGTGATCTCGCGAAGCAGTATGCCCCCTCTATATTATGTATTTTAGAAACTCAAATAGAAGGATCTCGTGTTGAGAATTTGGTAGGTACTCTTGGTTTCGATAAAAGCTATGCGGTTAGCAGTTCTGGTAGAAGTGGAGGCCTAGGAATTTTTTGGAAGGATTCAGTAAAAGTCGAAGTTCTTGGTTATTCAGAGTATCATATTGATGTTGCTGTTGATGATCTTGTTGATTTACAAATACGAGTAACCTTTGTCTATGGGGAGGCCCAAGTGAACCAAAGATATAAAACATGGGATATGCTCCGAGGAATCACAGGAGTGAGCACCTTACCATGGATAGCCATTGGTGATTTCAATGAAGTAATCCATGCCCATGAACACGATGGGGTCGGAAACCGAAGTCAGGCCCAGATGGATTTGTTTCGGGACGCTCTTGACACTTGCGGACTAACTGACATCGGATATACAGGGACAAGTTGGACGTTTGAGAAAAAGGTAGCACGAGGGACCTATACCGGGGTACGGCTTGACAGAGGAGTTGCAAATTCAGCGTTTGTCTCGGCATTCCCTAATGCAAACATCGAGCACAAGAGTGCGGCATCGTCGGACCACATTCCTATCCTACTTCACCTGCGCGACGTGCATGCATGCAGAAGGGGTCCACGACCTTTTAAATATGAGCTGTGTTGGGAAAGGGACTCGGCGCTACCTGCAGTGGCAAAATTTCGTGTTTTGACCCTTTTTACTAACAAATTCAGGATCTGACCCCTGTTTGAAAATTTTTCGGGATCTGACCCTTTTCTTACCGCCAGGCACCTTGGCGGTAGTGTGTAACAGCCTACCGCCATGCCCCTTGGCGGTAGGGTTGGACACCCTACCGCCAAAAAGTTCTAAGTTTCCAACACAGAGCGTGCCCAGGGCCTACCGCCAGACCCCTTGGCGGTAGGGTTCCTGCCTACCGCCAAGGGGTCTGGCGGTAGTATGTTATACCCTACCGCCAAGGGGTCTGGCGGTAGGAAAAGGGTCAGATCCCAAAAAAAATTCAAACAGGGGTCAGATCCTGAATTTGTTAGCAAAAAGGGTCAAAACGCTAAATTTTGCCACCTGCAGTAGTGGAGAATGGATGGGCTCAGATACCAGGAGATTCGGTGGAATCGCTGCATGCAAAGCTGCAGGGGCTGTCGGCTGATTTGACAAACTGGGAGCGCACGCACTCACTTCGGCAGCGTTCGGCGGGAGATTGATCAATTAAAGCGCCAGCTCGAAATTCTATGTCTGACCCCAGGACGTACAGGGCCAAGCCATGCAGAGATGAAGGTGACAGATAGGCTGGTCGAATTGTTCCACCGAGAAGAGATACTTTGGCGCCAACGGGCTAGACTTGATTGGCTAGTGCGTGGAGATAAAAACACATACTTCTTCCATCTCAGAGCGAGTAGGCGTAGAAGGAAAAATCAAATTAAATCACTACAACGTCCAGACGGGCAACTGACCGATCATACTGATGAGATGGAGTCATTAACCACGGCATTTTATAAGGAATTATATACATCAGAAGAGACCCATAATATGGAACAGTTGTTAGCTACAGTTCCACGAAAGGTAACTCCAGATATGAACGAGGCCTTAAATGCACCTTATAGTCAGGAGGAAGTCAAAAACGCCTTGTTCCAGATGTTCCCAACCAAAGCGCCGGGACCAGATGGCTTCCCAGCTCACTTCTTCCAGAGGCACTGGGACATTTGCAAGGACGAGGTGACAAAGGTTGTGCTAAAAATTGTTGATGGAAAAGAATTGGCCGAGTGTATCAATGAGACAGTCTTGGTTCTGATCCCGAAGGTAAAAAACCCCACACTCCTCACCCAGTTTCGTCCGATAAGCTTGTGTAACGTACTTTACAAGATTGCTTCAAAGGTGATCTCTAACCGTCTGAAGATAGTTTTGCCTGATATTATATTTGAGGAGCAGTCAGCCTTTGTCCCAGGGAGGTTAATCACTGATAATATCATAACAGCTTATGAGTGCTTACACTTTATGAAGAGGAACAAGGCAAAAAAGCACCAGTCCTGTGCGCTGAAACTTGATATGATGAAAGCCTATGATAGATTGGAATGGCCCTATCTAAGGGCGATTATGCTCAAACTTGGCTTCACCAATAGGTGGGTGGACATTGTTATGAGTCTGGTTACCACAGTTAAATTTTCTTTGATGTTTAATGGTAAGAGACTTGAAGAGTTTAAACCATCAAGGGGGATAAGACAAGGGGACCCAATCTCTCCATATTTGTTCTTGCTAGCAGCAGAGGGCCTGTCGTGCCTACTAAAATCCAGAAGAGAGTCATCCAATCTGCAAGGTCTACAGGTGGCACCTTCGGCGCCACCGGTGAACCATTTGTTATTCGCTGATGACAGTCTGCTGTTTTTCAAGGCAAACGGTGCGGGAGCTAATGAGGTGAACCTGGTTTTGGACCAATATTGTCAGGCCTCGGGGCAGCGTATAAACAATGCAAAATCTTCTATTTACTTCAGCAAGGGGGTGCCAGATAGTATGAGACAGGATATAAAGAACTTGTTAAACGTACAGACTGAAACCTTGAACGAAAAGTATCTTGGTATGCCATCGGATATTGGTGGGTCAAAGAATGGCGCGTTTAAGTATCTCAAAGATCGCCTCTGGAGCAAAATTCAGGGTTGGATTGCTAAAGCACTGTCATCAGCTGGTAAAGAGGTACTTGTGAAATCTGTTGCCCAAGCCGTTCCTGTTTTTTCCATGTCATGTTTCAAACTACCCAGGGGTTTATGTGAGCACCTAAACATGCTGGTCAGAAAGTTTTGGTGGGGGAGTAAAGATGGCCAGCGCAAACCACATTGGGTATCCTGGAAAACAATGAAACAACCTAAAGGTATGGGTGGTTTAGGCTTCAAAGATTTTGAACTATTCAATCTTGCAATGTTAGCCCGCCAGGCATGGAGATTATTGCATAACCCAGATTCTCTAAGTGGCCGAATCTTGAAGGGAGTGTACTTCCCTAACTCTACAATCTTAGAAGCTGAGTTGGGAAACCACCCAAGCCAAATTTGGAGGGCCATGATAGAGGGAAGAGATACTTTGAAGCTGGGATTGATCAAGTGAATCGGGAACGGAAACTCAACTAACATTTGGAATGATAATTGGCTCCCACGTGATGAGATGCTACGTCCTTATGGGTGTGTGTCTCCCAACCGGCCCACTCTTGTCTCTGAGCTCATTGATCCAACATCCGCAAGTTGGATTAGGGGACGAGTGGAGGAGGTTTTCATGCCAATGGATATCCCAGTCATTCTAGGTATTCCTCTTTGCACAAGAAACGTCCCGGATTTCTGGAGTTGGAACTTTGAAAAGAACGGAAATTTCACGGTGAAATCGGCATACAGAATGCTAGTGTCTATTAGGCAAAGGAGGGAGGCATGGCTGGAAGGCAATGCCGGCCCCTCTAGGGTGGCTACAGAGGAGAAGTCATGGAAAAATCTGTGGAACATCAAGGTACCAGGAAAGGTCAGAATGTTCTTGTGGCGTCTGTCCAAACACTCGATACCCACGAATGACGTAAGGGCCCATAGGCATATGACAGACTCACCGGCATGTGGCATTTGTGGAGCGCCAGATTCCTGGAGACACTCACTTGTGAACTGTACTATGTCACGTTGCACCTGGGCTCTGGTCGATGATGATATGGCACAACAATTGATAGCGACCACTGAGCCCAATGCCAAAAACTGGTTGTTCACACTTATGGAGATGCTTTCACATGACATGTTTGTGAAACTCTCTGTTACACTATGGGTGATCTGGGCAGCTCGTCGGAAGGCCATCCACGAAGGCATATTTCAAAGTCCTCATGCGACATACTCCTTTATCACTAGGTTTATTGAAGAACTTGGAATGATCTCTGAAAAGGAAGCGACGAGGCATGCCGAAGCCCCATTGCAGGGCCTAGCTCAGCGCCCCAGGGCGCCCCCAGCGGGCTTCCATAAAATACATGTTGATGCAGCAACGCGCCAGGGCAGAGGCGGAGCTGTTTCTGCTATCTGTAGGGACGGCAACGGCAACTTTATTGGCAGTTCATCGCTGGTGATTGTAGGGGTACAGGACCCAGCTACTCTTGAAGCCATTGCAGTGAGGGAAGCACTAGCCCTTGCGGCAGACATGCATGTTCAAAATCTGGTAATCTCTTCGGACTATAAGCAAGTAGTTGGGGATATCAAGAATGGATCGGCGGGTAGATATGGAGCGATCATCAAGGAAATCAAACTTCAATCAGCACCTTTAAATTGAACTTTTATTTTTGAAAGTCGTAGGGTCAATGTAGAGGCTCATAGATTAGCCAAGCATTCTCTTATTCTTGGTCCGGGACGCCACGTTTGGTTTGGCCAATCCCACGACCAACGATGTATCCCACACTCTGTGGTTTTCGATGAATAAAGCTTGGTTTTCCCCTAAAAAAGCCGTTTTTCTTGTTTATTAAAAGGTTTCATGAATTTAAAAAAAATCATGCATGTAAATAAATTTACGAGTTATAAAAAATGGTCACACAATTTTAAAAAGTTATAATTTTCTAAAGGTTTATAATTTTAAAAATGATCATGATTTGTACAAAATATTAATGAATTATGACAAATAGTTCATTATTTAAAAAATGTTTATGATGTTTTTTTATATACCAGCAGGCGTGTTTAGTCCATCCATGCTTCACAAGGCGCAAATTCAACAATTTCATCGTTAAATTGATCTTCTATCCGGGGGTTGCATGGCCCAAACTTTCTTAACCAAGTCAGGGAACCCCTTCCTAATAAGCCATTCCAGCTCAAATTTGAACTGTGACTGGTTACTACTTGGAGGGTTATGACCAAAATCAGTTAGCATTGGAACATGGTTCGATAATGTGTCAATTGTTTTCGGTGCCCATACGAAAAATAGAGATATAGGAAATTTATATGCCTAGTCGATGGTCACTACCATCCGATGAAGTTTGTCATAAGTACCAGACATAGTGAGCTCTTTCAAATTCTCAGTAACAACATTGAACATGAAAGGTCATCGACTGTCAAATTGGCCATTGCTTTTCTTCTCTGCTGATAACGAAGGATGCTGACTAAAGAGAAATACCTTAGCTACTTTACTAAGTCTACCACTCTCGCTCTAGTGAATGTTGTACTAAATGTCATCTTAGGTATAGGTGTCCTATTTTGGTACGAAGGATGGATTAGAAACGAGTCATGAATGGATTAGCAAACCCACTGTTATATGTAAGTCCCATTTTGACAAAAAATGATAAATAGATGTACTAGCAATTTGGTGACAAGATCATTAACATCATATGTACTTTAGATTTTTCTATTTGTTTATGTATAATCAGAAACTAGAAAGCTCTATAAAGATATTATTATACTCTACATACTATAGTTATCTTCAAAAATCATTATGGATACACATAGGCATATACACTGTATCCATACAAGTGGTGGAAATTGATGAGAGATGTGGCTTTCTTTTGTCTTTTCTTATTTTCTCACATTTTAGAGGATTGTAGTTTAACTTTTTAACATGAAATGTGTTCAAATAAAAAAAGCACTATAACTTTTATTTTAAAATGTGATATAGACTTAACACAACATATTAATTGACAAAATAAAATAAATTTATAAAAGATATATAAAAGTTTAGTACAAACTTTGAAACATTGTAAACATATCGGTGAAATCAGATATAAACGTGCAGATGTATTTTTCAAAATAAAGATTGTCTCCGGCGGATTCACCACCTTTTATCTGGATCCGGATAAATATGTGATATGTTATCTTGTTTATTCTATCTTTTTTGACTTCTTGTTACAATCTTTCTATTTTACAAAAAAAATCTCCCAAGAAAACCAGGGAACGGTTTCTCCAATTTGCGAGTGGTGGATGAGTAGTGATTTGTAGAGATATGAGCGAGATAATGAGAATGTGTCATGTGGATGCTTGTCGGAGTTAGTGTCGTCGGCGCCAAGCGGCGGTCGAGCCACATGGTCAGGGCGGAGTAAGGGAGAGAAGAACTCGGGCAGACATATAAACTGCTCAAGGAAATGTACAATAGTTAAAATGTATGAAGAAAGAAGAGATTTGATACGGATATGTGGGTCCCAACAGTTATAACAGCAAAAATAATTATCATAATCGAACTTAAACAACCTAAATCGGTGTCTAACCAAAAGTGATAGTTTATTAGACAAAACATAAAACCCACTTGGTGGTTCTGTCGGAATTTTTTTAAGTGATACTCCTGTGAGACACATGACTGAAAACCGGTATTCATTTTGCAAACTACTCTGAATTATAAGAAGTTTTATTTTTCTGAATAGTATATACGTGTTTCAGTATATTTGTTCACTCATTTTAATCTGTATGTAACTTTATTAAGATATCCAAAACTTCTTATAATTCGGAAGTCTCATCTATCCCTATCAGTCTGAAAAACTCAACACAGCTAAAGACCGACTGAAGCTGAAACTACTCGGAGCCACGCCTCTGGACTGGACGCACAAACGGGCGGTCGTTCCAGGTTCAAAGTCGGTCTGGCAGCCTCCCTTTCCCACGAGTCAAGCAGTTGTCCGGTCACGCTTCTTCACATGGCAAAGCTCCCCGTACCTTCTCGTGGCAACCCAACATCAGTTTCACCTGAATTTCACACGGCCTTCCCGGTAATCACCTCGCCGGTCAACGTCAGTTCTAGTTGCGGACCAACCACATGTGGGTTTCCCGGGAAATCACGGGCGAATGCGCTGTGTTTTTCGTCTGACGACCGACCGACCGAATCCCGTCACCATTTCTCGTCGTAAAAAATTGCGTTGCAGAAGTCAAAAACGGCAGTGACGCTCGAACTAAAATTACTTGGAACAATCGCATATGTCGCATCACACGCTCTAATATTTAAAGCACAGGACCGTTTGTTTTCTAGCCCGGCCATGATCGCGCGTGCTACTACGGCTGACTGAAATGCTGCGGTAGGCGCACAGTAATTCTACTCAATCGTTCGTCTTTTCCTCTCTGTCATTTAGGTTCACGTACACAAGCTTGTGGCAGAGGCATCACATGTCTGATCGATCGGACTCAAGATTCTTGCATAGATGCCAACGATGCCAAGAAAAATCTAATTCTTGTGGTATGCAGCTGCTTGTGTGTCGAGCCGACCAGCATGCAAAATGATCCTGTGCCCAGGATTTGGATCCACTCGAACGACAAATCGGCGTGGGGTGTTGTTTTAATGGCTTCGTCATGTACCCTTACTACCATATCGCCTTACTGTATAGTCCAGTGGTTCCTTTTGGCATTGTCCCAGTATATGCGTCAACGGGCAACCTAAACATAGTATTTCTATTCCCTGCAAAAAAAAACCATAGTATTTCTATGGATAAATAGCGATTTTTTACCTAACAGCCCTTGTATCTCCCTCCTTCTCTCTTTTGTCCGGTGGCTTCGTCGGTGTCTAGAGAAGCGAGGACCCATGCCTTCGTGGTTTTCAGTTCTTGTAGGTCATTGTTTTTCCTAAAGTTTCGGTTCTCCGACGAGGCAGTGACGACGATATCGTGTTTGAATAAAATCTCTCCAAGCTCTTCCTGACTCGATGACATCTCTGAACAAGAATTTCTTTTTTATTTTTACTTAAGAACCACTTGATTTTTTCAGCTGACGCTAGCGAGGGTAGGTGTTGCAAGATCTGCTGGCTATCTTCGGATTTGGATAGTTTTTATGTCTATTATGGGAAGTAGTTGGCGGAATTTTATTGCAGCGACTTCTACCTCTTCGCTCGGTTTGTTTTGAGGCACGGTCTGGATTTTCAAACCCCCTAGGTTGATGGCAAAGAATTGAAACGCATGGTGCTTTCTTTGGCCGATGTTCTTTCAACAGATATTTGATCTAATTATTCACGACGAGTGGCTATTGCGGTCTAGCCTTGTACGATAAGGGCGTTTGCAGGTGTCCTTTCCTTAATTGCTTGCTCAGGCCAAATTTCATGCTTTCACTGGCGACGAACAATTGAAGAAGAAGACGATTAGTATGATTTTCAGTGTAATTTCACTTTTTTACGGAAAAAACTTTTAAGCTATTCATCAAACATCATGACAGTACAAAGAACAGGAGAAGATATGTTCGTAGACCACCTAGCGACGACTACAAGCACTAAATCAAGCCAAAGGCGCGCCGTTATCATCGCTCCTCCCTCACTAGATCCCGGGCAAACCTTGTTATAATAGACTTTTGGAAAGTCGTTGTGCTAGGGCAATTGTTTTTCGTAATAAATATTCCCTCTGTACACAAATATAAGAGTGTTTAGATCACTCCTTTAGTTATCTAAACGCTCTTATAAAAGTTTACAGAGGGAGTATGAGATAAGATGCTCTTTGAGCGTCTTTTCTAAAAAAAAGTACCTAACCAAATGAACTATATATGTTCATCAACAAAACTATCAACTTTGTTAACGAACACGTCCAACATGACCAAGTGTTTAATGATTATATTTGACGCCCTAGCAGGTCAAGTGCAACTACCCCTTTTATAACTACTTAAACCGAAATTAACCTAACCTCCAAAGCAAGACTTCACAAAACGATCAGAGTAGACCACTGAGGTACTGGGACCAACCGCGTCAAGCTCAAGCGCCCTACAAGTAGCCGTGGGTAGAGCTGCTGAGATGCACAACACACAGCGCAACCAGCACCACGGGCAGCGAGAATCTTTCACTGTCTCACGCGCACAGAGCCACTCACAGATACACGCGAGCGGTGTAGGCTCGAACGAGAAAGTTGTTGTTTGATTGTTTAACAGTAGTGAAGATTTAGACCCACTTGGTAGTTCCGTGGACACATGATTGAAAAGTGATAAAATTTTTGTTAAACACTCCAAATTAGAACGTGTTCTATTTTGTTGAATCAAATTTATGTAAACGCGTTCTAGTCTGTTTCATTCTACATGTAGTCTATACTAAAATATATTCTAAATTTCTTATAATTCGGAAGTCTCTCATAACGATCCCTGTCAGTCTGAAACACTCAACACGGCAAAAGACTGACCGAGACTGAAACTACTCGGAGCCACGCCTGTGGACTGCACGCACAAGCTCGCGGTCGTTCCAGGGTCAAAGTCGGTCTGGCAGCCTCCCTTTCCCACGGGTCAAGCAGTTGTCCGGTCACGCTTCTTCATCACATGACAAAGGTTCCCGTACCTTCTAGTGGCAACCCAACATCAGTTTCACCTGAATTTCACACGGTCTTCCCGGTGATCACCTCGCCGGTCAACGTCAGTTCTAGTTGTGGAGCAACCACGTGTGGGTTTCCCGGGAAATCACGGGCGAATGCGCTGTGTTTTTCGTCTGACGACTGACCGAATCACATGGTGTTTCTCGTCGTAAAAAATTGCACTGCAGAAGACAAAAGAGCAGTGACACTCGAACTAAAATTACTCGGAACAATCACACGCTCTAATATTTAAGCACAGGACCATTTGTTTTCTAGCCCGGCCATGAACGCGCGTGCTGCTACGGCTGATTGAAACTATGCGGTAGGTGCACAGTAATTCTACTCAATCGCTCGTCTTTTCGTCTCTGTCATTTAGGTTCACGTACACAAACTTGTGACAGAGGCATCACATGCCTGATCGATCGGATTCAAGATTCTTGCACAGATGCCAACTGTGCCAAGAATTTTTTTTCTAAATCTCGTTGCATACAGCTGCTTGTGCGTCGAGCCGACCAGCAGGCAAAATGATCCTGTGACCAGGATTTGGATCCACTCGACGGACAAATCGGCGTGGGATGTTGCTTTAGTGGCCTCGTCACGTACCATACTACCATATCGCCTTACTGTATAGTCCAGAAGCACCTTCTGGCCTTGTCCCAGTGTATGCGTAAACGGGCACCCAAAAATAGTATTTCCATTCCCTGCAAAAAAAAAAACATACTATTTCTACAGATAAATAGTGATTTTTTTTTACCTAACCGCGCTTGTATCTCCCCCCTTCTCTCTTTTGTCCGGCGGCTTCGTCGGTGTCTAGAGGAGCGAGGACCCATCCCTTCGTGGTTTTCAGTTCTTGTAGGTCATTGTTCGTCCTAAAGTTTTGGTTCTCCGACGAGGTGGTGGTGGTGATGTCGTGTTTGAATAAAATCTCTCCAAGCTCTTCCTGACGTGATTACATCTCTGAACAAGAATTACTTTTTTTATTTTTGTACTTAAGAAACACTTGGAATTTTCAGCTGGCGCTAATAAAGGGTTAAAGAGGGTAGGTGTTGCAAGATGTGTTGGCTATCTTCGAATTTGGATACTTTTTTGTGTCCATTATGGGAAGCAGTTGGCTGAATTTTGTTGCAATGACTTTTACTTCTTCTTTCGGTTTGTTTTGCAGCATGGACTGGATTTTCAAACCCCCTAATTGATGGGGAAGAGTTGAAACGCATGCTGCTTTCTTTTGCTGATGTTCATTCATGCCTTCACAGCCGACGAATTAATCGAAGAAGAAGACGATTATTATGATTTTCAGTGTAACTTTGGTTTTTTCTTTTTTTGCGGAAAAAACTTCCGATCTATTCATCAAACATCATGGCAGTACAAAGAACAGGAGAAGTGACAAAAATTACATCTATTTTCGTAGAGCAACTATCGACGACTACAAACACTGAAGCGAGCCAAAGGCGCGCCCTATCAACACCCCTCCCTCACTAGAGCTGGGCAAACCATGTTGTAGTAGACATTCGAAAAGTCATCGTGCTTATTGTTTTTCTTGTTAAATACTCCCTCCATTTCATAATGTAGTGCATATAGATTTTCTGAAAAGTCAAACTTTACAAACTTTGACCAAGTTTATAGAGAAAACTATTTATATCTATAATACCAAATATATACAATATGGAAGTACGTCTTGTGATGTATCTAAGGATATGTATTTAGTATTCTAGATGTATATGTTGTTCTCTACAAACTTGGTCAAACTCTATAAAGTTTGACTTCTTAAAAAATCTATACGCACTAGATTGTGGAACAGAGGGAGTATGAGATGAGATGCTATTTTGAGCTTCTTTTCTATAATTTTTTTTACCTAACCAAATGAACTATATATGTTAATCGACATAACTGTCAAGTTTGTCAAGAACACGTCCAACAGGACAAGTGTTTAATGATTATATTTGACGCCCTAGCAGGTCAAGTGCAACCACCCTTTTTATAACTACTTAACCGAAATTAACCTAACCTCCAAAGCAAGACTTTACAAACGATCAGAGTAGACCACTGAGGTACTGAGACCAACCGCGTCAACCTCAAGCGCACTATAAGTAGCCGTGGGGTAGAGCTGCTGAGATGCACAACACACAGCGCAACCAGCACCACAGACAGCAAGAATCTTTCACTGTCTCACGCACACAGAGCCACTCACAGATACACGCGAACAGTGTAGGCTCGAGCGAGAAGGAGAGTCACGTTTTCGGCCGGCGATGGAGGTGACGCCGAACCACACGCAGGCCGTGAGCGGGTGGGCGGCCATGGAGCCCTCCGGCAAGGTGGTGCCCTTCGCCTTCAAGCGCCGGGAGAACGGCGTCGACGACGTCACCATCAAGGTGCACTACTGCGGCATGTGCCACACCGACCTCCACTTCATCAACAACGACTGGGGCATCACCATGTACCCCCTCGTGCCCGGCCACGAGATCACCGGCGTCGTCACCCGGGTCGGCGCCAACGTCTCAGGCTTCCGGCCCGGAGACCGCGTCGGCGTCGGCTGCATCGCCGCCTCCTGTCTCGACTGCGACCACTGCCGCCGCTCCGAGGAGAACTACTGCGACAAGGTCGCGCTCACCTACAACGGCATCTTCTGGGACGGCAGCGTCACCTACGGCGGCTACTGCAGCATGCTCGTCGCGCACAAGCGCTTCCTCGTGCGCATCCCGGACGCCCTCCCGCTGGACGCCGCCGCGCCGCTGCTCTGCGCCGGGATCACCGTGTTCAGCCCGATGAAGCAGCACGGGATGCTGCTAGGTGAGCCCGGGCGGCGGCTCGGGGTGGTCGGGCTGGGCGGGCTCGGCCACGTCGCTGTCAAGTTCGGCAAGGCGTTCGGGCTCAAGGTCACCGTCATCAGCACGTCGCCGGCCAAGGAGCGGGAGGCGAGGGAGAGCCTCAAGGCCGACGGCTTCGTCCTGAGCACCGACGAGAGGCAGATGCAGGCCATGGCTCGGAGCCTGGACTACGTGATCGACACGGTGTCGGCGCAGCACTCGCTGGGGCCCATCCTGGAGCTACTCAAGGTGAACGGGAAGCTGGTGCTGGTGGCGGCGCCGGACAAGCCCGTGGAGCTGCCCTCCTTCCCGCTCATCTTCGGGAAGAGGACGGTGAGCGGGAGCATGACGGGCGGCATGAAGGAGACGCAGGAGATGATGGACCTCTGCGGGGAGCACGGCATCACCGCCGACATCGAGCTCGTCTCCACCGACGGGATCAACGACGCGCTGGCCAGGCTCGCGCGCAACGACGTCCGCTACCGCTTCGTCGTCGACGTCGCCGGGACTGGCTCCAGGCTCTAGCTATTTGATTCCGTTCGGGCTGCCTGGTTCATTTTCAGAGTATGGAAGAAGGATGGGTACCTATTTCATTTTCAGCCCAATTCATTTTCAGAGTATGACAAGACTGATCGATCATTCCGTCGTCATGCAATGCAATCGGACAGGCTTTTGTTAATTTGTGTGCATGCATGTGGGCGTGAAGTTAGGGCTCCAACGCCCGACGCTGCCGCATACATGTGCCATCCATCGCAGGACGGTTCGGAGGCATGCATGTGGGCATGAAGTTAGGGCTCCAACGCCCGACCCTGCCGCATACATGTACCATCCATCGCAGGACGGTTCGGAGGCACTTGCTCTAGCAAAACCGGACATAAATGTGAGGGACTTTGCGGGCGTTCGACCAGCATCCACGTCCGCTTTTGACCACCCTGACCCACTCGAAGCCCTACTTTCTTGTCCGCGTGCGTTTGTGCCAGTTGCCCGCATTCATGCCGATGTACAGCGGCCGCTCCACATTTAAGCCGCCCTAGAGCGGATGCGATCTCTCACTGCCTCCGCCATTGAAGCGGCCCGCCGGTCTAAGGCGCGGTCCACAGCACGCCCGGTTGATAAGGGGTAGTGGCCTTTATGCATCTCCCCTGATCGATGGCTCGTCTTCCACAGGCTGACAAGGATGCTTTTCTTTTGTGAACATAAACATAAAATACATATTTTTTGTTGGCAAATAAAGTCTCAATACATCGTTTATATGTGATTATTTGATGCAAATAATGATTATAACGTACTCAATTATAAATAACTATTGAATAAATGCAATGTGGTGAAGTGCGTCGAGGAGGGGGGCATATGCCCCCTGTCCATGTTGGTTTTTGTTCGCAAATCATTTTTTGTAGTTTATTTAAATATATAGATATATTGGGCCCTTATTAAAGATGGGTCCTAGGCCGCTGCACGTTTTGCCATGGCCTAGGGCCGTCCCTGCTCACGATTCAACCGTAACAAAACAAAATAATCCATATAGATTTGGAGAACTTACAAAAGAACATGTGCTACCAATTACCAGTCACTTTTTCGTGAATGACAAGCGAATAAACACTCATCGTGAGAATAACCCATCTAACATGGAAAATACTGACCGCCCCCTCTCGCTTCATGAGCGATTTGGACATACAAAACAGATTATTATTTGAAGATTTAGATTTTGGCACATGCAAATTTACTTGGAACGGCAGGTAAATACCACATATAGGTAGGTATGGTGGACTCATATGGAATAACTTTGGGTTTAAGGAAGTAGATGCACAAGAAGTATTCCCGCTTAGTACAGGTGAAGACTGGCAAAAGATCCTAAGCAAGCACCACATGTTGAAGGATCCATAACAATATAACTTCTATACAAATATAGCCAAACATAACTCATTACGTTGTCTTCCTTGTCCAACTTTAACTAATTTGCTCAAGTTTTGAAAATAATTAATGGGGCTCACAATCATAGAAGATGTCCAAGATAGTATATTTATATGTGAAATCTCTCTTCCTTAAATGTTCTTTCATGAATTGTTCAAGTGACCAATGCTGTGTTTGCTAATTTTCAATACATTTTACCACCTATACTTTTCATATGTGAAGTCATTACTCCCCATGGGATAAGCATATGAAATATATATAATTTCAGATTTATGATATTCAATTCATTCAACCATTTACTTATAGGATATAAGTGAAGCACGAGAGTAAATGACAAACTACTCCAAAAAGATATAAGTGAAGATCAAATGAGTAGTTAAGTAAGTAGGTAGCTATGTGAGGACTCTCTCTCATTTAAAAATTTCAGATCTTAAGTATTTTATTCAAACAACAAGCAAAACAAAATAAAATGACATTCCAAAGATATCACATATCATGTGAAGAAGCAAAAACTTAGGTCCAACCAAAACTGACCGATCATTGTTGATGAAGAAAGGTGGGATGCCTACCGGGGCATCCCCAAGCTTAGTTGCTTGGATCTTCCTTGAATATTACCTTGGGGTGCCTTGGGCATCCCCAAGCTTAGACTCTTACCACTCCTTATTCTCCTCATATCGATATCTCACCCAAAACTTGAAAATTTCAATCACACAAAACTGAACGAAACTTTATGAAATAGGTTAGTATGATAAAGACAAATCATTCACTTTGGTACTATTAAGATAAGATTCATAATTGTTTCCACACAATGCCTACTGTAACTCATCATTTTCACAATTTATATCACTTAATATAAGCTATGCAAACACTAAAACAAGCAAACTATGCATTGAAAACAGAATCTGTCAAAAACAGAATAGTCTGTAATGATCTGAACAATGACCATACTTATATTACTCCAAAAATTCTGAAAAATTAGGAAAACGTAGGAAAGTTGTATATCAATAAAGTGGAAAAAATTCAGAATTTTTCGTCGCTCCAGAAGATCAGATCAATTCTGTTACTGGGCACAAAAGTTTCTGTTTTCTTACAAAATCAAATCAACAATCATCCACACTATCCCAAAGGCTTTACTTGGCACTTTATTGAAATAAAAACTATAAAACATGATTAATACAGTAGCTTAATCATGTGGACACACAAAAACAGTAGGGGTAAATGTTGGGTTGTCTCCCAACAACTCACAACAAGCGCTTTTCTTTAATGTCTTTCTAGCTAGGCATGATGATTTCAATGATGCTCACATAAAAGATAAGAAATAAAACATAAAAAAACATCATGAAGCACGTGACTAGCACATTTAAGCCTAACCCACTTCCTATGCATGGGGATTTTGTGAGCAAACGATTCATGGGAACAAGAATCAACTAGCATAGGGAGGCAAAACAAGCAATACTTCAAAACTTTCAACACATAGAGATGAAACTTGATATTATTGCAATACCTACAAGCATATGTTCCTCTCTCATAATAATTTTCATTAGCATCATGAATGAATTCGACAATATAACTATCACATAAATCATTCTTTTCATGATTCATAAGCATATAATTTTTATTACTCTCCATATAAGTAATTTTCTTCTCGTTCAGAATAGTGGGAGTATCATAAGAAACTCGAATACTATAAATTGTTTCCACATTAAAATATTAATGTTTAGAAAAAGGGTAATCATAATTATGACAAGTTTTATAAATATAATCATCACTACTTTTTATAACATAAGTGTCATCACAATAATCATCATAAGTAGCAACTTTGTTCTCATCATAATCAATTAAAACCTCTTCAAAGATAGTGGAATCATTACTAAATAAAGTCATGACCTCTCCAAATCCACATTTATCATTATAATAAGATTCAACACCCTCCAAAATAGTGGGATAATTATTATCTAAAGTTGACACTCTTCCAAACCCACTTTCATAAATATTGCAATCATTGATGTCTACTACGCAACCTTCTTCTTGTAGACTCATCTTAGGCCTCCAAGCGCAGAGTTTTGTAGGACAGTAGCAAATTTCCCTCAAGTGGATGACCTAAGGTTTATCAATCCGTGTGAGGCATAGGATGAAGATGGTCTCTCTCAAACAACCCTGCAACCAAATAACAAAGAGTCTCTTGTGTCCCCAACACACCCAATACAATGGTAAATTGTATAGGTGCACTAGTTCGGTGAAGAAATGGTGATACAAGTGTAATATGGATAGTAGATATAGGTTTTTGTAATCTGAAAATATAAAAACAGCAAGGTAACTAGTAAAAAAAGTGAGCAAAAACGGTATTGCAATGCTTAGAAACAAGGCCTAGGGTTCATACTTTCACTAGTGCAAGTTCTCTCAACAATGATAACATAATTGGATCATATAACAATTCCTCAACGTGCAACAAAGAATCACTCCAAAGTTTCTATCGGAGAACGTAGGACGGAAACGTGCATCAACCCCTATGCATAGATTACCCCAATGTCACCTCGGGAATCCGCGAGTTGAGTGTCAAAATATACATCAAGTGAATCAATAGAACATCCCATTGTCACCACAGATATCCCATCGCAAGACATACATCAAGTGTTCTCAAATCCAATACTCAATCCAACATAACGAAACCTCAAAGAGCAAGACTCAATTCGTCACAACAAGAGATAGAGAGGGAAGAAACACCATATGATCCAACTATAATAACAAAGCTCGCGGTACATCAAGATCGTGCCAAATCAAGAACACGAGAGAGAGAGAGATCAGACACATAGCTACTGGTACATACCCTCAGCCCCGAGGGTGAACTACTCCCTCCTTGTCATGGAGACCGCCGGGATGATGAAGATGGCCACCGGTGATGGTTTCTCCCTCCGGCAGGGTGCCGAAACGGGCTCCCGATTGGTTTTTCGTGGCTACGGAGGATTGTGGCGGCGGAACTTCCGATCTAGATTTATTTCTGGAGTTTTCTCTATTTATAGGAGTTTTTGGCGTCGGGGACAAGCCAAGGGGGTCCACGAGGCGGCGGCAAGGCAGGGGGGCGCGCCCTAGGGGGGCGCCCTCCACCCTTGTGGTTGCCTCGGGACTCCTCTCTGGTGTCTTTTCGCTCCAGTATTTTTTATATTTTCCAAAAATATTCTCCGTAAATTTTCAGCTCATTCCGAGAACTTTTATTTCTGCACAAAAAAAGACACCACGGTAGTTTTAGTCCGGGTTAGTTCTAATAAAATCATACCAAAACCATATAAAATTATTGTAAACATGGCATGAATACTTCATAAATTATAGATACGTTGGAGACGTATCAGCATCCCCAATCTTAATTCCTGCTCGTCCTCGAGTAGTAAATAATAAAAGAAATAATTTATGAATTGTGAATGCTAGCAAGTGCACAAGTTTGATCAATAATAATTTCAACCACTTTTTCTAGCATCATTATATATCATAAACAATAGCTCATCTCATAAAACTTCTCATGATGAAGTAGCAAGCTATTCACATGTTAAAGCATAGACCATAAACTTTCTTGAAAACTAACAAACTATGTTCTCAGTCATCAAACAATTGCAATTCATCTTATTTTTAGGAAGGGTCTATGTAAGAGCTTTGATTTAGCAAATTCCACATACTCAACTATCATATAGTCTTCCATGATTGCTACCACTCAAAGCATATTTTTAGAACAAATAGCATCAATCGAACACAGAGAAAGATAGGGGCTTAGTGTTTCGCCTCCCAACTTATTTATCATATAGATAATTGTCAACAATAATAATTCATGATCAAATATATTTGAACGGCCATATATGCTTAGATCTTTCCCCACCACATGATGCTTGTCAACTAAAGAATAGGTTAGAATAAGAAATTGACTCAACAAAAATAAAAGTAAAAGATAGGCCCTTCACAGAGGGAAGCAGATGTTGTCATGCGCTTTTTATTTTTGGATGTGCAAACCCATAATGCAAAGGAACGTCATGTTGTATTGCCCTTTGTGATAGCAACCTTTATTATGCAGTACGTCACTTTTATTTTTTTACCATCACAAGTTCGTACAACGCTTATTTTCCCTTACAATAAAAGATCATACATATTTAGGAGCAATTTTTATTGCTTTTTGCACCGATGACAACTTACTTGAAGGATCTTATTCAATCCACAGGTAGATATGGTGGACGCTCATGGCAAGAAACTGGGTTTATGGATTTTGGATGCACAAGCAGTATTCCCGCTTAGTACAGAAATTTTGGCTAGCTAAAGATTCTAAAAAAGCAAGCACCATATGTTGGAGGATCCATAACAATATAACTTCTATACAAATATACCCAAGCATAACTCATTACGTTGTCTTCCTTGTCCAACTTCAACTAATTTGCTCAAGTTTGAAAATAATTAATGGGGCTCACAATCATAGAAGATGTCCAAGATAGTATATTTATATGTGAACTCTCTCTTCCTTCAATATTCTTTCATGAATTGTTCAAGTGACCAATACTAAGTTTGCTAACTTTCAATAAATTTACCACCTATACTTCGTTATATGTGAAGTCATTACTCCCCATGGGATAAGCATATGAAACATATATAATTTTATATTTATGATATTCAATTCATTCAACCATTTACTCATAGGATATAAGTGAAGCACACGAGTAAATGATAAACTACTCCAAAAAGATATAAGTGAAGATCAATGAGTAGTCAAATAATTAAGTAGCTATGTGAAGACTCTCTCTCATTTAAGAATTTCAGATCTTAAGTATTTTATTCAAACAGCAAGCAAAACAAAATAAAATGACATTGCAAGGATAGCACATATCATGTGAAGAAGCAAAAACTTAGGCTCAACCAAAACTGACCGATAGTTGTTGAAGAAGAAAGGTGGGATGCCAACCGGGGCATCCCCAAGCTTAGATGCTTGAGACTTCTTGAAATATTAACTAGGGATGCCTTAGGCATCCCCAAGCTTGATCTTTTGTGTCTCCTTAGTTCCTTTTATATCACAGTTTCCCTAAATCTTAAAAACCTCATCCACACAAAACTCAACAAGAACTCATGAGAAAAGTTAGTATAAATCAAATGCAAAACCTTATCATTCTCTACTGTAGCAAATCACAAAAATTATTATTTAACATTGCACACTAAATTCCTCTGCATATTTAATACTCCTATCCTCAAATAGAATCATTAAACAAGTAAACATACGCAAACAATGCAAACATAACAGCAATCTGTCTAAACAGGACAGTCTGTAAAGAGTGCAATTGTACTCATACTTCCCTAACTTCAAAAATTGTGTAAAATTACCACACTGTATAAAATTTGTTGTAGCTTATTGTGAATTTTTTTTAATATTTTACCACGTTCTGACTTTCCAGAAGAATTCATACAATCATAGAAAACTTTTTGTTTTCAAATCAGCAACATATAGACTTGCAAAATAAGCATGGTAAAGGCTATACTTGACATTTTTATTGAACTAAAAGATGAAAAAATTTATTCTAAATAACATCAAGCAAATACTAATAAAATAAAATAACGCTCCAAGCAAAACTCATATCATGTGACGAATAAAAATATAGCTCAAAGTAAGGTTACCGATAATGTTGGAGACGAAAGAGGGGATGCCTTCCGGGGCATCCCCAAGCTTAGTTGCTTGGATCTTCCTTGAATATTACCTTGGGGTGCCTTGGGCATCCACAAGCTTAGTGTCTTGCCACTCCTTGTTCTCCTCATATCGATATCTCACCCAAAACTTGAAAACTTCAATCACACAAAACTTAACGGAACTTCGTGAGATGGGTTAGTTTGATAAAACAAATCATTCACTTTGGTACTGTCAAGACAAGATTCAAATTTTTTCTCACATGATGCCTACTGTACCCTATCATTTCTACAATTTATATGAAAAAATATAAGCCATAGAAACTAGAAAACAAGCAAACTATGCATCGAAAACAGAATCTATCAAAAACAGAACAGTCTATAAAGATCTGAATTAAGCTCCTACTTATGTTACTCCAAAAATTCTGAAAAATTAGGACAACGTAGAAAATTTGTATACCAATTAATGGTAAAAAAATTAAGAATATTTCCACAATCCAGTGAAAGATAGGAATTTCTGTACTGGACGCAAAAGTTTTTGTTTTTGCACAGAATCAAATCAACTATCAACCACACTATCCCAAAGGCTTTACTTGGCACTTTGTTCAAACAAAATCTATAAAACATGATTACTACAGTAGCTTAATTATGTGAACACACAAAAACAGTAGGTATAAATGTTGGGTTGTCTCCCAACAAGCGCTTTTCTTTAATGCCTTTTTAGCTAGGCATGAAGATTTCAATGATGCTCGCATAAAAGTAAAGAATTGAAACACAAAGAGAGCATCATGAAGCATATGACTAGCACATTTAAGTCTAACCCACTTCCTATGCATAGGGATTTTGTGAGCAATCAATTTATGGGAACAAGAATCAACTAGCATAGGAAGGCAAAACAAGCAAAACTTTAAGATTTTCAACACACAGAGAGGAAATTTGATATTATTGCAATATGAAGAAGCATATGTTCCTCTCTCATAATAATTTTCAGTAGCATCGTGAATGAATTCAACAATATAGCTATCACATAAATCATTCTTTTCATGATCCATATGCATACAAAATTTCTTACTCTCCACATAAGCAAATTTATTCTCATGGATAGTAGTGGGAGCAAACTCAACAAAATAACTATCATGTGAGGCATAATACAATTGAAAATTAAAATCACGATGACAAGTTTCATGGTTATCATTATTCTTTATAGCATACATGTCTTCACAATAATCATCATAAATAGCAACTTTGTTCTCATAATCAATTGGAACCTCTTCCAAAATAGTGGATTCATCACTAAATAAAGTCCTGACCTCTCCAAATCCACTTTTATCAATATTGTGAAAAGATTCAACACCCTCCAAAATAGTGGGATCAATACTACCTAGAGTTAACACTCTTCCAAACCCACTTTCATCAATATAATCATTATAAATAGGAGGCATGCTATCATCATAATAAATATTCTCAACAAAACTTGGGGGGCTAAAAATATCATATTCATCAAACATAGCATCCCCAAGCTTATGGCCTTGCATATCATTAGCATCATGGATATTCAAAGAATTCACACTAACAACATTGCAATCATGCTCATCATTCAAATATTTTATGCCAAATATTTTATTGCATTCTTCTTCTAACACTTTGGCACAATTTTCTGATCCATCATTTTCAAGAAAGACATTATAAAGATGAATTAAATGAGGCAACCTAAATTCAATTTTTTTGTAGTTTTCTTTTATAGACTAAACTAGTGATAAAACAAGAAACTAAAAGATTTAATTGCAAGATCTAAAGATATACCTTCAAGCACTCACTTCCCCGACAACGATGCCAGAAAAGAGCTTGATGTCTACTACGCAACCTTCTTCTTGTAGACTCGTGTTGGGCCTCCAAGCGCAGAATTTTGTAGGACAGTATCAAATTTCCCTCAAGTGGATGACCTAAGATTTATCAATCCGTGGGAGGCATAGGATGAAGATGGTCTCTCTCAAACAACCCTGCAACCAAATAACAAAGAGTCTCTTGTGTCCCCAACTCACCCAATACAATGGTAAATTATATAGGTGCACTAGTTCGGCGAAGAGATGGTGATACAAGTGTAATATGGATATTAGATATAGGTTTTTGTAATCTGAAAATATAAAAATAGCAAGGTAACTAGTAACAAAAGTGAGCAAAAACGGTATTGCAATGCTTAGAAACAAGGCCTAGGGTTCATACTTTCACTAGTGCAAAGTCTCTCAACAATGATAACATAATTGGATCATATAACAATCCCTCAACGTGCAACAAAGAATCACTCCAAAGTTTCTATCAGAGAACGTAGGACGAAAACGTGCATCAACCCCTATGCATAGATTACCCCAATGCCACCTCGGGAATCCGCGAGTTGAGTGCCAAAATATACATCAAGTGAATCAATAGAACATCCCATTGTCACCACAGATATCCCATGGCAAGACATACATCAAGTGTTCTCAAATCCAATACTCAATCCAACATAACGAAACCTCAAAGAGCAAGACTCAATTCGTCACAACAAGAGATAGAGAGGGAAGAAACACCATATGATCCAACTATAATAACAAAGCTCGCGGTACATCAAGATCGTGCCGAATCAAGAACACGAGAGAGAGAGAGAGAGATCAAACACATAGCTACTGGTACATACCCTCAGCCCCGAGGGTGAACTACTCCCTCCTCGTCATGGAGACCGCCGGGATGATGAAGATGGCCACCGGTGATGGTTTCTCCCTCTGGCAGGGTGCCGGAACGGGCTCCCGATTGGTTTTTCGTGGCTACAGAGGCTTGCGGCGGCGGAACTCCCGGTCTAGGTTTATTTCTGGAGTTTTCTCTATTTATAGGAGTTTTTGGCGTCGGGGACAAGTCAAGGGGCTCCACGAGGTGGCGGCAAGGCAGGGGGCGCGCCCTAGGAGGGGCGCCCTCCACCCTTGTGGTTGCCTCGGGACTCCTCTCTGGTATCTTTTCGCTCCAGTATTTTTTATATTTTCCAAAAATATTCTCTCTAAATTTTCAGTTCATTCCGAGAACTTTTATTTCTGCACAAAGAAACGACACCACGGTAGTTCTGCTGAAAACAGCGTCAGTCCGGGTTAGTTCTAATAAAATCATACCAAAACCATATAAAATTATTGTAAACATGGCATGAATACTTCATAAATTATAGATACGTTTGAGACGTATCAATCATCATAAATAGAAGGCATGTTAACATCATAATAAATTTGCACATCAAAACTTGGGGGACTAAAAATATCATCTTCATCAATTATAGCATCCCCAAGCTTGGGACAAACATTAATTGCAGCAAATAAATTCTCAAATATGTCATTCTCATCAAACATAGCATCCCCAACCTTGTGACTTTGCATATCATAAGCATAATCACTCTCATCATTAATAGTATGAATAGCACCAATAGTATAGCAGTTATTATCATCACAATTTTCTGAGTTGGTGCGAAAAAGATTTTCAAGATCATAAGAAGTATCATTATTTTCCCAATCATAATCAGCACAATGAGTAATAGGCATAAGAAAATCATCCTTAATAGTTTCTTCGGACATTGTACAATAAGACAAAGAATCAATATCATCATCAAGTATATCATCTTCCACATTTATTTTTTATTCATTCTCATGAGGCATCACAATAATAGGAGCAACATCATTTGGGAGGGATACCTTTTTACCTTTGCTTCTCCGTCTTTTCTTTTTCTTCTCCACATCATGTGTGGGTTTAATCAACTTTTTGGAGCTCCTTATTGATGAGATTGGTTGCATAGGAATCTCATTCTCGTAACCTGTTTCATCATGAGAGACAATAGGAGGGAAAGTGGAGAGCTTTACACTTTCATCAGTATTTCTTTTATATTCTATTGGTTTTCCCATCTTTCTATAGTTGGCAATATAAGCATTTTCATTGCAATTTACCATACAAAACATATAGATTTCCTTCAAATTAGTTTCAACATGGTCTGTGAATATGAATGCTTCAAACCAACTATTTTTATGTGACAATTCTTCATACCCCAAAAATAAACAAAGTTCATTATAAAGTTCAAGGGTGATCAAGTTATTGCAATATTTGGCCACGATTCGATCATGAAAAAGTATGCATTGGAAATTAAGATGACCAACTCTATTGCAAAGTTCACAAGTAATGGGGTGAAGAGAGCATAATTTTGTAGCAAATTTATCTATCACCTTAAGCCACCAATTGGTTTTATCATATTTATGCTTCTTACAAAATTTATCATCCCTATAAGGCATGTCTTCACAAACTCTATGCACTCACAAAGATTGACATGCTTATAAGAAACATCTTGATCATGACTAGTGTTATCATCATTGGTATCATGAATATTCATAGCAAGCACACTAACAACATTGCAATCATGTTTATCATTCAAAGATTTAGTGCCAAACATTTTATTGACTTCTTCTTCTAACAATTGAGCACAATTTTCCTTTCCATCATTTTCACGAAAGACATTAAAAAGATGAAGCATATGAGGCAACCTCAATTCCATTTTTTTTCGTAGTTTTCTTTTATAGACTAAACTAGTGATAAAACAAGAAACTAAAAGATTCAATTGCAAGATCTAAAGATATACCTTCAAGCACTCACCTCCCCGACAACGACGCTAGAAAAGAGCTTGATGTCTACTACGCAACCTTCTTCTTGTAGACTCGTGTTGGGCCTCCAAGCGCAGAGTTTTGTAGGACAGTAGCAACTTTCCCTCAAGTGGATGACCTAAGGTTTATCAATCCGTGGGAGGCGTAGGATGAAGATGGTCTCTCTCAAACAACCCTGCAACCAAATAACAAAGAGTCTCTTGTATCCCCAACACACCCAATACAATGGTAAATTGTATAGATGCACTAGTTCGGTGAAGATATGGTGATACAAGTGTAATATGGATAGTAGATATAGGTTTTTGTAATCTGAAAATATAAAAACAGCAAGGTAACTAGTAACGAAAGTGAGCAAAAAGGGTATTGCAATACTCAAAAACAAGGCCTAGGGTTCATACTTTCACTAGTGCAAAGTCTCTCAACAATGATAGCATAATTAAATCATATGGCAATCCCTCAACGTGCGACAAAGAGTCACTCCAAAGTTCCTATCGCGGAGAACATAAGATGAAATTGCTTGTAGGGTACGAAACCACCTCAAAGTTATTCTTTCTGATCATTCTTTTGAGCTGTTCCTATAAGTGTCACAAACAGCCCTAGAGTTCGTACTAAAATAACACCATATGATACACATCAATCAACCCTAATGTCACCTAGATACTCCAATGTCACCACGAGTATCCGTGGGTCAATTATACGATATGCATCAAACAACTTCAGATTCATAATATTCAATCCAACACAAAGAACCTCAAAGAGTGCCCCAAGATTTCTACCGGAGAAACAAGGATGAAAACATGCGTCAACCCCTATGCATAGATTACCCCAATGTCACCTCGAGAATCCGCGAGTTGAGTGCCAAAACATACATCAAGTGAATCAATAGAACACCCCATTGTCACCACAGATATCCCATCGCAAGACATACATCAAGTGTTCTCAAATCCAACATAATGAAACCTCAAAGAGCAAGACTCAATTCATCACAAGAAGGTAGAGAGGGAAGAACACCAAATGATCCAACTATAATAACAAAGCTCGCAGTACATCAAGATCGTGCCAAATCAAGAACACAAGAGAAAGAGATCAAACACATAGCTAATGGTACATACCCTCTGCCCTGAGGGCGAACTACTCCCTCCTCGTCATGGAGGCCGCCGGGATGATGAAGATGGCCTCCGGTGATTATTTCCCCCTCCGGCAGGGTGCCGGAACGGGGTACTGATTGGTTTTTCATGGCTATAGAGGCTTGTGATACGTCTCCAACGTATCTATAATTTATGAAGTATTCATGCTGTTATATTATCATTCTTAGATGTTTTACAATCATTTTATAGAAACTTTATATCATTTTTTGGGACTAACCTATTGACATAGTGCCCAGTGCCAGTTGCTGTTTTTTGCTTGTTTTTTACATCGCAGAAAATCAATACCAAACGGAGTCCAAATGCAGCGAAACTTTTTGGATATTTTTTATGGACCAGAAGACACCCGGTGGGCCAAAGAAGTACCAGAGGGGAGCTCCGAGGGTAGCACAACCCACCAGGGCGCGCCTGGGGGCCCAGGCGCGCCCAGGTGGGTTGTGCCCACCTCGGTGGCCTCCCGCACCGCCTCTTCGCCCTATAAATTGCCAAATATTCCAAAAACCCTCGGGGTAACCCTAGATCAGAAGTTCCGCCGGCGCAAGCCTCTGTAGCCACGAAAAACCAATCTAGACCCTTTTCCGGCACCCTACCGGAGGGGGAAATCATCACCGGTGGCTATCTTCATCATCCCGGCGGCCACCATGATGAGGAGGGAGTAGTCCACCCTCGGGGCTGAGGGTTTGTACTAGTAGCTACATGTTTAATCTCTCTCTCTCTCTCTTTCTCTCTCTCGTGTTCTTGAGATGGCACGACCTTGATGTATCGCGGGCTTTGTTAATATAGTTGGATCATATGGTGTTTTCCCCTCTCTATTTTGTTGTGATGAATAGAGTTTTCCCTTTGAGATTTCATTTTATCGGATTGAATATTTTTATGGATTTGAGAGCACTTGATATATGTCTTGCATATGAATACCCGTGGTGACAATGGGGTATTATATTGATTCACTTGATATATGTTTTGGCACTCAACTCGCGAATTCCCGAGGTGACATTGGGGTAATCTGTGCATAGGGGTTGATGCACGTTTTCGTCCTTGTTTCTCCGGTAGAAATCTTGGGGCACTCTTTGAGGTTCTTTGTGTTGGATTGAGTATTATGAATCTGAAATTGTTTGATGCATATCGCATAATCAACTCACGGATACTCGCGGTGACATTGGAGTATCTAGGTGACATTAGAGTTGGTTGATGTGTATCATATGGTGTTATTTTAGTACGAACTCTTGGTTAGATCGATCGGAAAGAATAGCTTGGTGTTATTTTAGTATGAGCTCTAGGATAGATTGATCGGAAAGAATAGCTTTGAGGTGGTTTCGTATCCTACAAACAATTTCTTCTTATGTTCTCTGCTAGATCGGAACTTTGGAGTGATTTTTCATCGCACGTTGAGGGATGGTTATATGATCCAATTATATTAGCATTGTTGAGAGATTGCACTAGCGAAAGTACGAACCCTAGGCCTTATTTTCAAGCATTGCAATACCGTTTGTGCTCCGTTTTATCAATTGCTACCTTGCTGTTTTTTATTGTTCCTATTAGAAAAATCAATATCTACTATCATTACTACGCTTGTATCACAATCTCTTCGCCGAACTAGTGCACCTATACAAATTACCATTGTATTTGGTGTGTTGGGGACACAAGAGACTCTTTGTTATTTGGTTGCAGGATTGTTTGAGAGAGATCATCTTCATCCTACGCCTCTCACGGATTGATAAATCTTAGGTCATCCACTTGAGGAAAAATTGCTACTGTCCTACAAAACTCTGCGCTTGGAGGCCCAACACTTGTCTACAAGAATAAAGTTGCGTAGTAGACATCAGCTTGCGGCGGCGGAAATTCCGATCTGGGGTTCTTTTCGGGGGTTTTGATTTTTATAAGAATTTTTAGCGTCGGTCTCACGTCAAGGGGGTGCCCGAGGGGCCCACAAGCCGGGGGGCGCGCCCCCTAGGCTTGTGGCCTCCTCGGTCACTTTCTGGGCCAGCTCCGGTGCTTCGGGGGTCTCTTTTGGTCCAAAAAAAATCATCGTAAATTTTCAGTCCATTCCGAGAACTTTTATTTCTGCACAAAAAACGAAACCATGGTAGTTCTGCTGAAAACAGCGTCAGTCCGGGTTAGTTCTAATCAAATCATACCAAAACCTTATAAAATTATTGTAAATATGACATGAATACTTTATAAATTATAGATACGTTGGAGACGTATCATGGCCCTCCCCGCCGCACTCGTAGCAGTGCGACTTGTCGCGGTACTCGTGGCGGCAGATGAACTGCGCGGCGCGGCCATTGTCCTCGACGATGGAGGCGGCGAGGGTGCGGCCGTTGAGCACCTTGCCGTGCATCTCGGCGGCCGCCGCCACGGCATCCTCCCGTCAGACAAAGAGCACAAAGGCGACCCACTTGCTGCGGCGGATGAACTGCGTGGCGCGGCCGTTGTCCTCGGCGATGGAGGCGGCGAGGGTGCGACCGTTGAGCACCTTGCCGTGCATCTCGGCGGCCGCCGCCGCGGCGTCCTCCCGTCAGACAAAGAGCACGAAGGCAACCCCCTTGCTGCGGCGGGACTCGCGGTCCTTAAGGATCGTGACGCGGGCCACCTTGCCGAAGCGGGAGAAGAGGGTGTGCAGGTGGGAGTTGGTGAGCGTGAAGCCCACCCGAGGCGCTGCCACCGCCCCTGCCGTGGCCACCCGACGCGGGCGCGCTGGAGGGGGCGGCGGAGGAGGACGACGATCTGGGGGCGGATTCGCGAGTTGGTGAGAAGGTGAGATTTGTGGGGAAAGTGGTGGCCGATCGAGGTGGTGGAGAAGGAAGAAGGGAAGGTTTCGAGACTCACAGACAAAGTAGTCTAGTTTAAGTGTAGCTGTTAACTGCTAATCATCATGCGAGCCAGACAACCAAACCCCAGGTGGAAATTGGTTTTCGATGACAAGACCTCTCATACAGGCAACCAAACAATACGTAAACATCGTTCTTTACCCTGTATTTGCTTAACCTGTCTCCACTCAGCTTGACTCGTTTTTGTCCTCCGAGCCTATACTATTCACTGGAGGCAACCTAACACGCCCTATGTTTAGGATGCATGTTTAGGCGTTGTTTGGATACGAAGAATATAAAACTAGGAAAACCGTTTGACCGTATAAAATCTTGTTTGGCTACCCCACCTAATCCATGGATTTAGGAAGCTTAGTTTCTAGAAACCCAGGATTCCGGGTTCGTGGAAAAACTACTATTAGTCGTTTTTGCAAAAATGCGTTTCTCAAATACTGATCGCAGCTACTTTTTCTCCGCATCTCTCTCGTCCTTAACAACTCACTGGCTCTAGTTTTGCTTCAGGAAGAGTGTAAGTCCTTCGGTCGATCAAACATTTACCTCCTCGATTGGCGACCGCGAGACGAGCACAGCAATTTGACCTTCGAGTGATAGACTGAGCTCCAGCGCCGGCATGGTCGCCGTCGCGTGGCTGACCGCCGTGGACGTTAGGGTGGACGGCGGCGAGCACTCTCACGAGTTATGCGATGCCTGGGTGTGGCTGTTCCATTCACATCATAGACGGCCTCGGCCACCATGGTCGATAGCACGCGGAGCCGTGCGAGCCCGACTGGAGGCGAGCAGCAGCTTGGTCATGTACTCTCGTCAATGGACGATAGAGGAAGGAGAAGGTCACGGGCTCACGGATGACACGCAAAGAGACTAATGAACTGTACCAGCCCGGTTCTATTCTTTGCTAACCCAAACAAAGTTTTCTATAAACTCGTTAATCATAAAAAATATACTCAAACCTGTTTTACAAAAATTCAGCTAAAAACTCGTACTATATATACCCATGGCTAAAATTCACTATCCAAACAACGCCTTGGGCATATACAGTAAGGCGACATGATGTGCTTATACAGGACGAAACCATTAAAACAACACAAGACCCCACGCCGATTTGTCGTTCGAGTGGATCGAAATGCTGGCCACAGGATCATTTTGCCTGCAGGTCGGCTCGACGCACAAGCAGCTGTATACCACGAGATTTGGAATTTTCCTCCCGCTTTGGCGATTGGCATGCTTGGCATCTATGTAAGTGAGATTCTTGAATCCGATGGATCAGACATGTGATGCATCTGTCAGAAGTTTGTATACGTGAACCTAAATGACAGAGGAGAAAAGACGCAAGGTTGAGTAGCATTACTGTGTACTACTAGTAGTATATAAAAATAAATTGCGAGCTTGCACCACCTACGGCGGCATTTTAATTAGTAGCAGCACGCGCGTTCATGGGCTAGAAAAACAAAGGGTCCTCTACTTTAAAAATAGTATACGTATTAGAGCATGTGATGCGGATGCGTCGTGTGATTGTTCCGAGTAATTTTTAGTTGGAGCGTCATTGCCTTCTTCCTTCTGCTTTCTTTACGACGAGAAACACCATTGACGTAACGGCGAGACTGCGAGAGGATTCAGTCAGTCGTGAGACAAAAGGCATAGCGTTTACGTCGTGATTACCCGGGAAAACCACACGTAGTTGCTCCACAAATAATACGTACAACTGAGACAACGGTGATCGCCGAGAAAAGCGTGTGAAATTCAGGTGAAACTCATGATTGTTTGCCACGAGAAAGTACGGGAACTTTTGGCATGTGAAGAAGCGCGACCGGACAACTACTTGACCCGTGGGAAAGGGAGGCTGCCCTGCCATGTAAACCGGTCCCGTTTAATCCCGTTTAAAGTCCACTTATGATATGATAGTTCAAAAAGGTTTTTTGTTTGTTTGAGAAAAATAAACTATGAAGCTAGCAAAAACTAACTAAACGGGATTACGGACGCCATTTATTTGCCACTTACATCCCTCTGCCAGACCACCTTGACCCTGGAACGACCGCCAATTTGTGCGTCCACAGGCGTGGCGCCGAGTAGTTTCAGTCACGAGTGGTCAGTCTTTTGCCGAGTTGAGCGTTTCAGAATGACGGCGACAGGGACACACGTAAATGAGATTGTTGTTTGGGTTGTAGCACCACGCACATCGTGCTTGCGCCGCCGGAGAAACGCAGTAATGATAATACGGTTCATAAGGTTGCACAGATCCCAGGGTTTTTTTTAGGGTGCTTTTTTTTATGAACAGATCCTCTGTTTTGACAAAACATAATCATACTGCTGACTGTCTGTTTCCGACACAAGTCCAATACCGGTTATCGGTTATCGTTTTACTACGGTCATGTATGGCATGTTTTACTCCTTACATTGCCCGACATCCACTTGACATGTCTGGAACTATTCTCTACGTCGACCAATTTTTCGATAAAGGGCACTCTATTACTTAAAAGGCTTTACACCCGGTATTTGCATAATTGAGATGCACACAACCATAACCAAGTCTAAGTTTCAAAGAATCAAAAAAGGCAAAATACAAGTACTCATGTGAGATTGTATAACGCCTAAGACGTAGAAGGGTCAATTCGAAGATCATGCTGCCATCCATGCGGGTAAAAGTATCCCTCTCCGTGGCATCCAAGCATTTACACACCTTCGTAAAATATTGTATTCCATAACCGTCGTCACAAGGGTGATATTCGGCGGAAAGTATTCCATAACCACGGTGATAATATCACCCTTGTGACGCACAATATTGTGGACAGGATATTGTTTCCAGAGAGTGGCATTGCCTAGCCACTTATCCTCCCATAACCTAATCTCCGACCTGTCTTTAATGTCGAAGGATCCATAGCGAAAGAAATGTTTCTTCATGGCCATTAGACCAGCCCAAAAGCGTGAGTCCCTTGGCTTCCAATGTCCACGTTGATTGATGGATGAATATCTTATCAAGTGTCACCTTCAAAACAAGGTTGACAACTTCATGCAGAGCTTGGTGGCCATCACTGGCGGCGCTAGCAGTTGAAACTAATGATATCAAAAGCTCAAATATGTTCATGTATATCCTCGCCATGGCCTGCATCTGCTTCTCTTTCAGCCTTTTGTTTATTTTATTTTTTTCCTTTCTTGTTTCTTTTTCCTTTTTTATTTTTCCATCATTCCTTTCTTTATATTTACTTTTCCCTTTTTATGCTAATTTTGGACATGAACATTTTTGACATGATTTAATACTTAAATAAATACATGAATATTTTATTTGAAGCCGCCAATACTTCTATAAAATTTTATTTTAAAAATAATATTTTAAAAAATATGAATATTTTTAAATTAGTATATTTTATTTGATTATATGATGTTTTCGAAAATGCCTGAACACTTATTAAACTCATATGAATATTTTAAAAATGTGTGAAAACTCATACAAAATGACATAAAAATTCATAAAACATTATAATTACATGAGTATTTTTTGAAACACATGAACACTTTCTAGATTATATGGATATTTTTTTCAAAAGGTGTGAGCAGTTTTATAATTATATGAACATTTTATGTAAGAATTAATTATTTTATTTGATATGTGAGAATATCTTTTATAATATACTTTTTATCGCTTTATTATTAATCAACTATATATAAAGTTGTGATATGAATGTTTTTTCAACATTTATGTTAAAAGGAAAAAGAAATACCTCTTAATGGGCTGCAGAGGTGGCTGGGACAACTTGCATACTCGGGGGAGAGATCTGCTCGCGCTGTAAGCAAGTGTTAGTAGCGCCCCACTATATGGGCCTTATATGTTTTTCAACTTTTTAGGTTTTGAGACCGTTTCAGAGGAAGGCCTTATGAGCATGCAATGAGACTTCCAAGATTCTCTGAACATCCATCAGTGTATTCTTAAGTCTTAATCTTTGAGATGTATCACTTGACACACGCACTATTGTTTCCTCAAAATCTCCCCTAAGATAACTCCTGGTTGCATATCTGGTTGTTTTAGCATTTTGTATAATTACCAATGTTAATATATATCAATCGGTTGTTGAGAACAAAATTGATTCAATGTCAAAAGAAACAGTGCCACCAATGTATAGAACAATCGGTCATGGCTACCTATGATTTTTGCGAACGGACAACTCGCTTGGATATCTCTTTTTTCAGCTGTACGCCTGTACCATATCAGTGACTCCTCAGAGTAGATGTGCGGGTTGATGGCTATTATTGTAGAACAAGATGGATGAAATTGAGCATAGCCCTCCATGCCTCGCATTGTAATCATGGACGCTGCCATCTATAGACGCGCAGGACCCAACAACACCTAGTTGCACCAGCCACACTGCCGCCTTACATCATATGCACGATGAGGTTACCCACGTCTGCCGAAGTAGCACACTCGATCGAATGAGTAGCAAGCTGTTCTGCAGAGGGACCTAGGGTTTCGCCTGACTGGCATAGATAAAGAGTAGGGGACAATAGCCCCCCCCCCCCCCCCCCCCAACCATATTGTGTTTATTCTATAGTTATTTATTATTGAATAAACGTATCTTACAATTATTGAATAAATGTATCTTACAATCATCGTTTATATCATATATTTGCATATAAGTGGTGGTGGTTGTCACGGTTGAGGTCTCCGTTCGGTGTCACACCCTAGTCTGTACGGGCCTCTAGCCATGTGATGGCGGCCGTGGTGGTGTTGTACGGCACCAGCTACAAAAAAATATGGTAAGTTCCTGGTTTTCCTTTGTCCTCCCTTAGTTCCACTTGTTCTAGGACCTGGCCTTCGAGCTATGGTCACTTTTTGTGCCGACTATCAAGCCATGGTTGATTCTGTGATGGACTGTCATTTATTTGGCAATGCTAGTCTTCCGGCTATTACATTCCCTACTATTTACTTAGATAATTTATTTAGGATGACATGATTGGATTCCATGTTGACAATTCTAGGCTTCTGGATATTCCTAGAGTAAATATTATGCTCATGTTCATATTAGAGCCTTTGATCACGCTACTGTGATTACGAATTGACAGGATTTAGGGTTCTATATTCCCTTTGGCATGATACCATCTATCTATCCCTGGTTATAATGTTAATAAGAATGGATTAATTAAGCTTGGTCTGGCGCTTATCTAGGTTTATGATAGAATTATGGTTTCATGCAGTTTGTTTCTGTTATACTTTGTCTTCCGAAATGGAAAATAGGGACCATCTAATGAGTGTCATCAATGCATTAAAAAATTACAGCAACTTGTGTTTACAAAGTTCTGAAGCTATGGTTTATTTATCAACCCCGTTTAGCATATCTATCTATATTTTGCCTTCCGAAGCTCCATATAAAATGGCTATGGTATGAATGATGTGTGTTGCTGCATCACAAAATCTGTTTTGCTCTATCTGATTCCAAGCTTGCACTCTTTACTTTACTGAAACAAAATTAAAGCATGATGAATGATGCCTGTCAAAACACATTATATCTTTCAAACCCTATTTTTTCTAGTTATTACAAAATAAATGGTAGATAATGCTTCACTAATGCATTTGCCTATAATGTTTTTGACATATTCCTTACTTTATATTTCCTATTTCCCAGGATTTTTGGCAGCAACTAATCTTGATGTATGAGCAGGTGTTGGTCTTGGCATTGTGCTCTCGCGTGCATGCAGACCCATGGCACTCGTCGGTGTGGATTGGTGCTTATTGTCACGGTCTCCGGCGATTATTACTGGGCGCCAGCCTTGGCCTCTGATACGTCTCCAGCATATCTATAATTTTTTATTATTTCATGCTATTATATTATCAATCTTGGATGCTTTATATGCAATTTTATATCATTTTTTGGGAACTAACCTTAACTCAGTGCCCAGTGCAAGTTCTTGTTTTTTGCATGTTTTTTTGTTTTCCAGGGAATCAATACCAAACAAAGTCCAAACACGATAAAACTTTACAATGATTTTTACTGGACCAGAAGGGACCCTAGGAGCCTCGGGAGGAGATCAAGGGAGCTACGAGAGCGCAACAAGCTCACCAGGCGCCCCTAGAGCTTGTGTGACCCACACAACTCTGTTTGATCTAATTCAAACTCCATAAGTTCATATAAATCCTGAAACCAATAGAGAGCCACCCGAAGTACTTTTTCCGCTGCCGCAAGTTTTTGTTCTTCCGCGATCCCATCTGGAGGCCTTGTACATCAACCTTGCTGCTCTGCAATGATATGTGAGTAGTTTATCACAGACCTACGGGTCCATAGCTAGTAGCTAGATGGCTTCTTCTCTCTCTTTGATCATCAATACAATGTTCTCCATGATCTCCATGGAGTTCTATCCAATGTAATCTTGTTTTGCGGTGTGTTTGCTGGGATCCGATCAATTCTGGGTTTATGATCAGATTGTTCATTAAAAGTAATCGAGTCTTTGTTGTACTTTATTATGCATGATTGTTATAACTTTGTATTTCTCTTCGATCTATTCGTTTGGTTTGGCCAACTAGATTGATTTATCTTTCGTGGGAGAGGCGCTTAGTAATGGGTTCAATCTCGCAGTGTCATCACCTCGTGATAGAAGGGGTAGCGAGGCACATATTTGTATTGTTGCCATTAAGGGTAAAACGACGGGGTTTATTCATATTGTTTGAGTTTATTCTGTCTACATTATGTCATCTTGCTTCATGCATTACTCTGTTTGTTATGAGCTTAATACCATAGATGCATGTTGGATAGCGGTCGATTGGTGGAGTAATAGTAGTAGATGCAGAATCGTTTCGGTCTACTTGTCACATACATAATGCCTATATACATGATCATTGCCATGAATAACATCATAACTATGCACTTTTCTATCAATTGCCCAAGAGTAATTTGTTCACCCAATGTATGCTATGTTTCAAGAGAGAAGTCTCTAGTGAAAACTATGGCCCCGGGGTCCACTTTTATCATATTACAAAAACAAAAATAACTTGCTGCAATTTATTTACTTTTATTTCGTTTTGCAATTTATCTATCTACCACTACCAGACTTGATCCTTGAAAGTAACGAGTTCAAGGAGATTGATAACCCTCTTGCTCGCATTGGGTGCAAGTATTTGCTCTTGTGTGTGCAGGTGTTGTTCACTAGGCTTGGTGTGGTTCTCCTATTGGTTCAATATAGTCATACAAACCTTGTGTGCAGGTGTTGTTCACCGTGCATTGCCCCTTCTCACCTTGAGTTGTGGTGCAAACTTCGCCGGTGCATCCAAACCCCGTGATATGATACACTCTATCACACACAAGCCTCCTTATATCTTCCTCAAAACAGCCACCATACCTACCTATTATGGCATTTCCATAGCCATTCCGAGAAATATTGCCATGCAACTTCCATCGTTCCATTTTATTATGACACATACCATCATTGTCATATTGCTTTGCATGATCATATAGTTGACATAGTATTTGTGGCTCCACCATCGTTCATATTTTTTTTATACATGTCACGCTAGATCTTTGCACATCTCGGTACACTATCGGAGGCATTCATATAGAGTCATATTTTCGAGTTGTAAGTAAAAAGAAGTGTGATGATCATATTCATTATTAGAGCATTGTCCCGGTGAGGAAAGGATGATGGAGACTATGATTCCCCCACAAGTCGGGATGAGACTCCGGACTTAAATAATAAAAAAGAGGCCAAAGTGCCCAAAAAAAAAGAGAAAAAAGAGAGAAAAAGAGAGAAGAGACAATGTTACTATCCTTTTCCACACTTGTGCTTCAAAGTAGCACCATGTTCTTCATGATAGAGAGTCTCCTATTTTGTCACTTTCATATACTAGTGGGAATTTTCCGTTATCGAACTTGGCTTGTATATTCCAATGATGGGCTTCCTCAAATGTCCTAGGTCTTCATGAGCAAGCAAGTTGGATGCGCACCCACTTAGTTTTCTTTTGAGCTTTCATACACTTATAGCTCTAGTGCATCCGTTGCATGGCAATCCCTACTCCTTGCATTGACATCAATTGATGGGAATCTCCATAGCCCGTTGATTAGCCTCGTCAATGTGAGACTTTCTCCTTTTTTTGTCTTCTCCACACAACCACCAACATCATATTCTATTCCACCTATAGTGCTATATCCATGGCTCACACTCATATATTGCGTGAGAGTTCAAAAAGTTGAAGCGCGTTAAAAAGTATGAATCAATTGCCTGGCTTGTCATCGGGGTTGTGCATGATAAATACTTTGTGTTAAGAAGATGGAGCATGACAAGACTATATGATTTTGTAGGGATAACTTTTTTTAGCCATGATATTTTGAGTAAATATGATTGTTTTTTAGTATGCTTCAAGTATTATTGTTTTTATGTCAACATTAATTTTTTTTTTGAATCTTACAGATCTGAATATTCATACCACATAAAAGAAATATTACATGATAAACATGTTAGGTAGCATTCCACATCAAAACTTCGGTTTTTATCATTAACCTACTCGAGGACGAGCAGGAATTAAGCTTGGGGATGCTTGATACGTCTCCAATGTATTTATAATTTTTTATTGTTCCATGCTATTATATTATCAATCTTGGATGTTTTATATGCATTATTATGCTATTTTATATCATTTTTTGGGACTAACTTATTAACCTAGTGCCAAGTGCCAGTTGCTGTTTTTTCCTTGTTTTTGTCTTTACAGAAAATCAATACCAAACGGAGTTCCAATGGAACGAAACTTTTTGACGATTTTTCTTAGACAACAAGACACCCTAGAAGCTTTGGGAGGAGGCCAGAAGGGCCACGAGGAGGCGACAAGCTCAGAGGGCGCGCCCGGGGGGGGGGGAGGGCGCCCTCCAAGCTTGTGGGCCCCCCGTGGCTCCTCTAACCCTAATTCTTATTTTATAAATACCCAAATATTCCCCGTAGACCTGAGGGCACACCAAAAATACTCTTCCGCCATCGCAAGTTTTTGTCTTCGTGAGATCCCCATCTGGTGACCTTTTCTGTACTCCGCCGGAGGGGGATTCGATCACGGAGGGCTTCTACATCAACCTTGTTGCCCTTCCGATGATGTGTGAGTAATTTACCACAGACCTACCGGTCCATAGCAAGTAGCTAGATGGCTTCTCTACGCAACCTTCTTCTTGTAGACTCGTGTTGGGCCTCCAAGCGCAGAGTTTTGTAGCACAGTAGCAAATTTCCCTCAAGTGGATGACCTAAGGTTTATCAATCCGTGGGAGGCGTAGGATGAATATTGTCTCTCTCAAACAACCCTGCAACCAAATAACAAAGAGTGTCTTGTGTCCCCAACACACCCAATACAACGGTAAATTGTATAGGTGCACTAGTTCAGCGAAGAGATGGTGATACAAGTGTAATATGGATGGTATATATAGGTTTTTGTAATCTGAAAATATAAAAACAGCAAGGTAACTAGTAGTAAAACGGAGCAAAAATGGCATTGCAATGCTTGGAAACAAGGCCTAGGGTTCATACTTTCACTAGTGCAAAGTCTCTGAACAATGATAACATAAATGGATCATATAACAATCCCTCAACGTGCAACAAAGAATCACTCGAAAGTTTCTATCGGAGAACGTTGGACGAAAACGTGCATCAACCCCTATGCATAGATTACCCCAATGTCACCTCGAGAATCCGCGAGTTGAGTGCCAAAACATACATCAAGTGAATCAATAAAACATCCCATTGTCACCACATATATCCCATCGCAGGACATACATCAAGTGTTCTCAAATCCAATACTCAATCTAACACAACGGAACCTCAAAGAGCAAGACTCAATTCATCACAAGAAGGTAGTGGGGGAGAAACACCATATGATTCAACTATAGTAACAAAGCTCGCGGTACATCAAGATTGTGCCAAATCAAGAACACGAGAGAGAGAGAGATCAAACACATAGCTACTGGTACATACCCTCAGCCCCGAGGATGAACTACTCTCTCCTCGTCATGGAGACCGCCGGGATGATGAAGATGGCCTCCGGTGATGGTTTCCCCCTCCGGCAGGGTGCCGGAACGGGCTCCCGATTGGTTTTTCATGGCTACAGAGGCTTGCGGCGGCGGAACTTCCGATCTAGGGTTCTTTTCGGAGGTTTCTATATTTATAGGAATTTTTGGCGTCAGAAACAAGTCAAGGAGGTGCCCGAGGGGCCCACAAGCCCTCAAGGCGCGCCCGGGGGGGTACGGCGCGCCCCCTGGCTTGTGGACTCCTCGGGACTCTTCTGGTCTAACTCCGGTGCTTCAGGGATCTCTTTTGGTCCATAAAAAATAACCGTAACTTTTCAGCCCATTCCGAGAACTTTTATTTATGCACAAAAAATGATACCACGGTAGTTCTGCCAAAAACAGCGTCGATCCGGGTTAGTTCTAATAAAATCATACCAAAACCATATAAAATTGTTGCAAACATGGCATGAATACTTCATAAATTATAGATACATTGGAGACGTATCACTTCTCTCTCTTTAATCTTCAATACAATGTTCTCCTCGATGTTCTTGGAGATCTATTCGATGTAATCTTCTTTTGCGGTGTGTTTGTCGAGATCCGTTGAATTGTTGGTTTATGATCAGATTATCTATGAATATTATTTGAGTCTTCCCTGAACTCTTTTATGCATGATTTATATAGCTTTGTATTTCTCTCCGATCTATTGATTTGGTTTGGCCAACTAGATTGATTTTTCTTGGAATGGGAGATGTACTTTGTAATGAGTTCAATCTTGCCGTGCTCAATCCCAGTGACAGAAGAGGACAAGACACGTATTTGTATTGTTGCCATTAAGGATAAAAAGATGGGGTTTGTTCATATTGATAGGATCTATCCCTTTACATTATGTCATCTTGCTTAAGGCGTTACTCCGTTTTTGTTAACTTAATACACTAGATGCATGCTGGATAGCGGTCGATGTGTGGAGTAATAGTAGTAGATGCAGGCAGGAGTCGGTCTACTAATCTTGGACGTGATGCCTATATACATGATCATTGCCTTCGATATCGTCATAACTATGCGCTTTTCTATCAATTGCTCAACAGTAATTTGTTTACCCACCGTATGCTTTCTTTCAAGAGAGAAGCCTCCAGTGAAAACTATGGCCACCGGGTCTATCTTTTATCATATTTTTTTTGGATCTACAAAATCAAAATCCAAAAAGACCTTGCTGCAATTTATTTACTTTTATTTTATTTCGCACTTTTATTTATCTTTTACATCTACCACTATCAGATCTCATCCTTGCAAGTAACCGTGAAGGGATTGACAACCCCTTTATCGTGTTGGGTGCAATTATTTGTTTGTTTGTGCAGGTGCAATTATTGGAGACTTGTGTGTTCCTCCTACTGGATTGATATCTTTTTTCTTAACTGGGGGAAATACTTATCTCTACTTTGCTGCACTACCCTTTCCTCTTCAAGGGAAAAACCAACGCAAGCTCAAGAAGTAGCAGTCGCGCGCCTAGGGTAATGTTGAGATATTAATAATGGAAAGTCCGAAAGTAGTTCAGAGTCTCGGATGGGATCCAGGACATCACGAGGAGCTTCAGAATGGTTCGGAGGTAAAGATTTATATATGGGAAGTCATATTCAGGGTTCCGGAAAAGTTTAGGAATTTTCGGTAGAGTACCGGGAAGGTTCCGGGGGTTCCACCGTGGGGCCCAACGACTCGGGAAGGGCTCACATGGACCGAGGGGTGGGGCTACAGCCCACATGCGCTGGCCGCACCATTCCCCAAGGAACATGTCGTTTAAATCTAGAGATAAGGTCTTATCTCTAAATTTAAAGGGTTGAATCTTGAAATAAGATGTTATCTCCAAGTTTAAAGGGATATCTCCCATGTGGCCAGCCCTAGGATGGTTTTGGACGCTCTCCCCTGCCCCCTAGCCTATATATATAGAGGGGGGGGGGGGTGCATGAGGGCAGCCACCCCTTCACTCTTGCCCTCTGTCGCTCCCAACTCCTCCACCTTTCCTCCGGTACGCGCTTGGCGAAGCCCTGCCGGAGTTCCGCTGCTGCCACCACCACCATACCACCGTGCTGGTTCCTATCACATCTAACTCCTCTCCCATGCATGCAAAAATCAAGAAGGAGAGGACGTCATCGAGTTGAACGTGTGCTAATCTCCGAGGTGTCGTCCGTTCGGCACTAGATCAGATTGGATCATGATTGGATCGTGAAGAGTACGACTACATCAACCGTGTTACGACGCTAATGCTTTCGATCTACAAGGGTATGTAGACACGCGCCCCTCTCGTCGCTTTGCATCTCCTAGATTAGATCTTGGGAGTTCGTAGGAATTTTTTTTGATTTTCGTGCTCCGTTCCCCATTAGAGACGTGGCTTCCTTAGAACCACACAACTTCACCCTATCATATGTAAATAAGGTCCCATCCGATAGCAAAATATTTTCTAATTATTCATAAAATAATAGCTTTTTCACTACCATGGTTTTAATTACTATAAGAAAAAAGGGGTGATCCCCTGAAATTATAATGCTTGTGGTTGTATCACCTTAAAGAATAAATAAAAAATAAAAGTAGAATAAAGTTTTCTAAGGAAGAATGCATTTGTGATATTTTTACTACCCTAAAAAAGAAGTAAAATATATAAAAATTTAATGTAATAATGACATAATTTGCACACAATTTACACAGAAATTGCAGTTCGTTTCAATATGCAAGAATAATCATATAATAGTGGATTTTTTGAAAAATAGAAGTTCCTAAAAGGAATAAATTAATATCAAAATGAAAACTAAACTAAATAAAAATAGTAAAGTTTTCTAAGATAATGAATTAGTGCCTTTCGTATTACCCTTTAAGAAGAAATAAAATAAAATAAAATACGAAAAAAAATGAGGAAGAATGAATGAATTAATGACTTCGGTATTACCCTTTAAGAAGAAAGAAAATAAAATAAAAAAGAATAATAAAGTTCTGTAAGATGGAACGAATTAATGGCATTGGTATTACCCTTTAAAAAGAAAGAAATAAATAGAACAAATGATGACAAAATTTGCACGTAATCTACATAGAAATTGGGCTTCTTTATCATATGCAAGACCAAGTATATATAGTGAAATTTTCGTGCAAAAAGTTTAGTAAGAAGGAATCAATTACTGGCATTGGTATTACCTTAAAGAAGAAAGAAAATGAAAAACTAAAACAAAAATAAAAAAATGTAGTTTTCTAAGAAAGTTGAATTACTGATATTGGTATTGCCTTTTAGGAAGAAAGAAAATTCAGAAAATTAAAACCAATAATGATAAACTTTGCACATAAATTACACAGAAATTGCCTTTTTTTTTTATAAATGCAAGCATAAGCATATACTAGTGGAATTTCAGTAAAAAAAAAAAATCCTAATGTGTCAAAGGTACTATATATGATTGATTCAGTAGGCTATTCTAGGAACTATACTTTAACAACGTTTTACTGGATAAAACTAGGAAGTTTCTGTTCTGTATTTTGTCACTTAATCTGTATGCTGGAACATATGTATCATATTTACTTGTGGTTGCCACGGAATCTGTATGCCTTCTGTCGTGTTTGAGTCTACCGTCTGATGCCTGATGTCTTGATCCCTTAATTTCCTTTTTCTTTCTAATCCCAGTAAACTGTCACCTAAAGAACAAGTGCATCATGAAAAGTTTTATGATATCTATGTTAGTAGCAAGGGCGCCTGGCATCAAGGAGCAGTGAGCATCACGTTATCTCCTTGTGTTGTTGTGGCGCCCCCTGCTCGATCGTACACTAATCATGCACGCAAACGTGTACGATCAAGATCAGGGACTCACGGGAAGATATCACAACACAACTCTAAAACATAAATAAGTCATACAAGCATCATAATACAAGCCAGGGGCCACGAGGGCTCGAATACAAATGCTCGATCATAGACGAGTCAGCGGAAGCAACAATATCTGAGTACAGACATAGGTTAAACAAGGTGCCATAAGATGGCTAGCACAAACAGGGATACAACAGATCGAACAGGCGCAGGGCCTCCTGCCTGGGATCCTCCTAACTACTCCTGGTCGTCGGCGTCCTGGACGTAGTAGTAGGCTCCGTCCTGGTGGTAGTAGTCGTCGTAGGTGGCGTCTGGCTCCTGGGCTCCAGCATCTGGTTGCGACAACCAGCAAGAAGGGAAAGGGGGAAAGGAGGGGGAAAGCAACCGTGAGTACTCATCCAAAGTACTCGCAAGCAAGGATCTATACTACATATGCATGGTAGATGTGTAAAGAGGCAATATCGGTGGACTGAACTGCAGAATGCCAGAATAAAAGGGGGATAGCTAGTCCTGTCGAAGACTACGCTTCTGGCAGCCTTCGTCTTGAAGCAATAGAAGAGATTAGTTGGAAGTTAACCAAACAACAACGTAAAGCATAATCCTACCCGTCGATCCTCTCGTCGCCACCATGCGAGAGAGCGACCACCGGGTTATATCTGTCACTTGTAAGGGTGTGTTTTATTAAGTATCCATTTCTAGTTGTCATGAGGTCGGAATACAACTCCGGGTCGTCCTTTTACCGAGGGACACGGCTATTCGAATAGATAAACTTCCCTGCAGGGGTGCACCACATATTCCCCAACACGCTCGATCCCCTTTGGCCGGACACACTTTCCTGGGTCATGCCCGGCCTCGGAAGATCCACACGTCGCAGCCCCACCTAGGCTCAACAGAGAGGTCAGCACGCCGGACTAATCCTAGGCACTTTGGGGTCTGGGCCCATCGCCCAGTGCGCTCCTGCACGTTGCGTACGCGGCCGCGAGCAGACCTAGCAACCCACACGATCACGGCGGTTACGTTAGCGCGGTCCAACACGGCGCGCGCCGCTCAGTCGCTGACGTCAAGAAGGCTTCAGCTGATACCACGACGCCGGGATACCCATAACTACTCCCGCGTAGTTGGTTAGTGCGTATAGGCCAGTGGCCAGACTCAGATCAAATATCCAATCTCGTTAAACGTGTTATTATGAAGTAAACGCGAACGCCGACCAGGGCCTGGCCCACCTGTCTCCTAGGTGGTCTCAACCTGCCCTGTCGCTCCGCCACAAAGATCCACTCAAAGGGCCGTTGGGACAAAGGTCCTTTCAGCCCCCAATCCGTGAATCACTCGCGGGTACTCTTCGAGCCGACCCGACTTTAGTCACCATCTGTATAGTATGCATATATGTATAGTATACACCCGTGATCACCTCCCGAGCGATCACGGCCCGATAGTATAGCAAGGCAGACTGACAAGAATGCAGGGCCAATGATGATAAACTAGCATCCTACACTAGGCATTTAGGATTGCAGGTAAGGTATCAACAACAGTAGCAACAATGACAGGCTATGCAGCAGAATAGGATTAACCGAAAGCAGTATCATGCTACACTACTCTAATGCAAGCAATATAGAGGAGAATCGGCGATATCTGGTGATCAAGGGGGGGGCTTGCCTGGTTGCTCTGGCAAGTAGGGGTCGTCAACAACGTAGTCGGTCGGGGCACCAGCAGCTGCGTCGGTCTCGTAGTCTACCGAAGAGAAGAGGGGGAAGAAACAGTAAACACAGGGCAATAACGCAACAGGGATGCATGACATGTCTAAATGATATGCCGGGGTGATATACAGCCTAACTAAGCGATTTAGTTAATTTAGGAATTTATTCGGATTTATTTAATTAGGGTTGGACACTATTCATTTACCGAAATCGGTCTAATTGTTCAACGTTCTTATAGCTGCGGGCATCTGACGGGAATACGGAGGATGTATTCGGGTTCGTATCGTCGTTCTGAACAAGTTTCATGTATAAAATATTTTCATCGGAGTTACGGTTTAAAAGATATGATTTTCTAAAGTTTTTATTAATTTCTGAAATTTTAATTAATTATTTAATACAACATTATCCGAAACAGTAATTGATGACGTCAGCATGACATCATGCTGACGTCAGCAGTTAATTAAGTTAATTACTAATTACTGTTTAATTAACACTAATTAGTTAATTAGATTAACCTAATCAGGATTAATTAACTAATTAATTAATTAATTAATTAATTAATTATTTTAATTATTTTATTTATTTATTTTTATTTATATTTTCTTAAAACTGTTTCTGGGCCGTGGGCCCCATTCGTCAGCGTCACAGGGGTTCGGGCCCCACTGGGCAGTGGCCCAGGGGCGGACACGTCCGGGGCGTGCCCCTTTCGGGACCGGACATGTCCGGTGCCCAAAGGGGACGCACGGGCGGTCGGCGGGCGCGGGCGCCGGCGAGGCCACGGCAGGGCCGGAGGCGGGGCGGCGGCGCGGTGGCTGGAGCGGCCGCGGGCGGCAGCGCGGTGGCTGGAGCGGCAGCGGGCGGCGGTCGCGCGGAGGCGAAGCGGGGGGGGGGGGCCCGGACGGTGCCGGTTGGCGGCGAGGAACGACGCTGGCGCGCGAGCGAGGGCAAGTGGGCGGCGCGCGCTGCGCGTGCGGCAGACGGCGGCGAGGCGGCGTTGCGCTCGGCGCGTGCGCGAGCAGAGAGGTGGGGAGAGGCCCGATGGCCTCACCGGATCCGTAGGGACGGGCAGCGGGTCGGGGTGGCCCGACGGGGACGTCGCGATGGGAGGCAGGCCGGCGGGACATCGCTGCGATAGTAGACGAGGCAGAACCGGCGAGGGATCGCTCGTCCGGGTCGGTGGCGTCGTGCGTCGAGGTCGCAGGCGGCGCGGTTCGGGCGCGTCGGGCGAGCCGCCGTCGAGGGAGCAGGCCGCGAGGACGAGCGCGGACGCTCCGGGCGGTGGCGTCCAACGGCGACGGCGTTACCGGGCCTGGACGGGATCGGGGATTCGCCCCGATCCAGATCAGCCGAGGGAGGGGGCGACCGCGCTCTCCATGCGCTGTTCGGGGAAGAGGAAGGTCGGGGCGACGTCTGGTGGCGCGCGGCGTCGGCGAGCGGCTGTCGTGCGACGGGTTGGGGGGGATGGGGGGGGGGGGGGGTGTATGGCCCCGTGCGGAGCGTTAGTTTCGGTGCCCCGGTGGTGCGTGGTTTGTATGGTGTATGTTTTTAAGCTCTGTGTGTGGTGTATTTCTTGGAGTTTTGTTATAGGCGGACGGGATCGTGGATCCCGATCCGATTGGGGGGGGGAGGAGAAAACGAGGGGGAGGGGGGGAATCGGTGGTAGGGTTAAGGGTTTTTGGCCGGGGGGGGGTGGTGTGCCGGCCTAATAGGGCGCCGGCTGCCTGCCTGGCGGCTGTACCGTCTTCCGGTCGGCTTTTGCTGGGCCGTAGGCCCCAGTCGGGGGGGGGGGGGGGTTTCCTTTTATCCTTTTCTTGTTTTGGTTTTGTTTTTTCTTGGTTTCTTTTTTTCTTATTCTCTGTTTCTCTCACTGTTAATTTTAGGGCCCCAAATGGTTTTTTGTACACAAAGTGTGACCTATTTCATAAATACCAGTGCGCATTATTCCCTAACACCTAAAACAGGTTTGGGCAAAACATAATTTCATTCATGTTTTATTTCAGATTAATAAATTTTACTAATATATCTTTTTACACTGTTTGAGGTTGTTCGAGCTCACCTATACAACTTCCCAATGAGGTTTTGGTTTTGTCAATTTGTTAAGTGCCTCCTGGAATATTTGTTACTTATTCTGACATTTTGTTTTTCTATGTTTGGACACTTTTATATCCACTTTCCATTTAAATTTGAATTTGACTTAGTGAAGTGGAAATGCAATATGATGCTATGAGATTTATGGCACTACTTACGTCCATATGCCAATGGCCTCATCAAAAGGGTTGATCTCTGTAGCTCTAAATACAGGCGGGTGGTTCAAATTCCTCCACTACAAAGAAATCTCGTCCCGAGATTTAGGAGTAGAAAAGAAACAAAGCGGGGTTTCATCACTAAGACGATCCTCCGCGTTCCCAAGTGGCTTCAAATCGTCAGAATGGTTTTGACCACTGAACCTTGAGGGAACTTGATAACCTTCTGGCGTGTGCGACGCTCGCTTGATCGAGAATGCGGACCGGATGCTTTTATAAAGAGGTCTTGTTTGCAGTTCAAGTCAATTCGTGATCTACTCCGCGATATGGGTCTTTGAAGCAGCGTCGGAGTTGTGATACGTGGAACACATCGTGAACCTGAGAAAGGTTCGGTGGGAAGTTCCAACTGATATGCCCTCTACCACGCCTTTCAAGAACATGAAAGGACCAATATAGCGAGAGCTAGCTGGCCCCTTGATTCCCGAACTCGGTGTGTACCTTTCATCGGTGTGACTCGAAGATAAGCCTTGTCGCCAGGTTGATAGACATATCTTTGTGTTTGCGGTCATCACTGACCTTTTGAACGTGACTGAGCAGTCGTCAAGCTCGCGGACAACGCGGAACTGATCCTTCGCAAGTTGATACATATCCGGACCGAAGAGTGACGTTCCCGCAGTTTCGCCAATTAGAGGGTTCGGCACTTTCGTCCGTACAAGCTTTCAAAAGGGGCCATCTTCAGACTGGCTGATAGCTGTTTATTTGTAGAGAATTCGGGCAGTTGGGAGAGTTCTTCCCATTCCTTCTGAGAGACACAAGTCGAAGCAGTCTTCCGGAGAACTTGGTTTGACTCGTTCAACTTTTCCTTGACTACTGAGGGTGAAAGCGTGCTGAAGGCAGATGAGTATCCCATAGCTCAGTGGAACTTGCCCAGAATCCTTGAAGTGAATAACTGCCACGGTCCTGAACTGATAACCAGAGTGGATCCCGTGAAGTGAAAACAATTCTGGACATGTAGAGAGTTGCGAGCTGACTAATGCAGTGATCGTCTCTTTGACGGCTAGAAAATGTGCAACTTGGAAAGTCGGTCAATGACGACAAAATCGCATCTCATTACCTTTCTTGTAGTTTGGGAAATGCCCGTGATAAAGTCCATTTCAACATTGTCCCACTTCCTAATTCAAGGAACATGGGGGCGGTGTAGGGAGGGTGGGGGGGTGGTTGCAGAGTCCGGCGGTCCTTTGATGTTCTGCTTGACGCGACGGCAAACATCACATTCACACATAGCGCTAGCAATGTCTTGCTTCATGTTTGACCACCAGAATCTTTGACGGATCTTCTTGTACAATCTTTGTACTGCCGGGATGATACTAACAACGGAGTGTCGTGAGCTTCTATGCATGACCTCCTGAGTCAATACCAGGTGTTACCTTTACGGGGGACCACTAGTACGACTTTTAAAGAACAATGTGCCAGTATCATCAATAGTGAAGAACGAAGCCTTCCTTACAGCGAGATCCGCTTAATGCTTCTTGTGCTTGAAGTTCATACCCTGCAGCGTTGTTATGCTGTCCACGAGATCTGGTTCTAGCTCAACCAGGGTATTAAGAGAACCCGGGAACACGTGGAGGTTCATTTTGTGGAACTATCTTCGGAGGGGGAGCGATTGGCTCCAGGATGACACAATGTGGAGATCAAGCTTTCTGAATTCTCATCTAAGCGAATCGGTAACTCGTGAAAACTGGAGGTGACTGCAATAAGAACTTACGGCTCAAGGCATCGGCCATTACATTAGCCTTTGCCCAGGGTATAAGAATACCCAAGTTAAATCCGCTACGTCCATCCGATCCTCTTCATGTTGAGGAGGTTCAGGTCTGGCTGAGTGATAACAGATACTTCATGACTTTTGAGTGATCGGTGTAGATCTCGCAACGATTACCGAGAATGAATGTCGCCACTGTTTTAGTGCCATGGTGATTACGCAAGCAAGCTCGAGGTCATGTACCTTGGGGTATTCTCTTCGTGCGGCCAATTGACGCGAAGCATAAGCAATTACGTCTGGCGGTCTTGCATTAGGACACCGTCCTAATCCTTGACGGGATGCCATCACACATAGATGACAAAATCCTTCTGGGAATCAGAGGGCGCAAGCACTGGGGCTAAGAGTTCCAGCTTGTCTTTGAGCGTCTGGAAACTTCCTGACACTTTCCGTCCAATTCGAACTTGACGCCTTTAGTGAAGCGTTGTCATGGGCTTGCGATCTTGGAGAGTCTCCGAACCAAATCGACGGCAATGCGGCGCGTCCGAAACAAACTTCGAACTTTCGCTTGACGTTCTTTGGAGAGCCCAATCAAGAATACGCCTGAAACCGGCTCGGTGTGGTTGACGGCATACCATCCTTGGAGATGACATGCCCCAATGGTATTTCCTTCGTGGAAGCCAGAAGTTCCACACTTGAGAAACTTAGCCATAGTGTTGATCTCGCGAAGTTTTTCCCGAACAAGTCGAAGATGTTCCAGCATAGTTCCCTTTGTCCTGAGTATACTGGATATCGCCAAGTAAAACCACGACGGAACTGGTCCAAGGTATTTCCATGAATATATAATGTCTCAGGCCGGGATGAATGTGGCGGCATTGTTAAGCCAATGACAAGCTGACAGTTGTACTCGTATGACGCCCATATCGATTAAAGAAGGCGGTCTTGGGAATCCCTCTGCACGAACACGGATCTGTGGTAACCCAACCTTAAGTCGACGTTTACGAGAACACGTGATGACCCGTCAGGTGATCAATACAGACGTGTTAGCCAGGAAGGCGATAGTTGGGTTCTGGATGGTTGCTTGGTTGATAGGACGGTAATCTTGGACCAATCGGTTTGATCCATCCTTCT